>JAMOIN010001736.1:0-16629 GCA_024666655.1 Dascyllus trimaculatus
AAAGACACACAAAACCACCACAAAGACACACAAAACCACCACAAAGACACAAAACCACCACAAAGAGACACAAAACCACCACAAAGACACAAAACCACCACAAACACACAAAACCACCACAAAGACACACAAAACCACCACAAAGACACAAAAAACACAACAAACACACATACACAAAACCATCACAAAGACACACAAAACCACCACAAAGAGACAAAACCACCACAAAGACACAAAGCCACCACAAACACACAAAAAACCACGACAAACACACACAAAACCATCACAAAGACACACAAAACCACCACAAAGACACAAAACCACCAAAAAGACACACAAAACCACCACAAAGACACAAAAAACCACGACAAACACACACAAAACCACCACAAACACACACAAAACCATCACAGAGACACAAAACCACCACAAAGACACACAAAACCACCCCAAAGACACAAAACCACCACAAAGACACACAAAACCATCACAAAGACACACAAAACCACCACAAAGACACAAAACCACCACAAAGAGACACAAAACCACCACAAAGACACAAAACCACCACAAAGAGACACAAAACAACCACAAAGAGACACAAAACCACCACAAAGACACAAAACCACCACAAAGACACACAAAACCACCCCAAAGACACAAAACCACCACAAAGACACACAAAACCATCACAAAGACACACAAAACCATCACAAAGACACACAAAACCACCACAAAGACACAAAACCACCACAAAGACACACAAAACCACCACAAAGAGACACAAAACCACCACAAAGACACACAAAACCACCACAAAGAGACACAAAACCACCACAAAGACACACAAAACCACCACAAAGAGAAACAAAACCACCACAAAACACACAAAACAACCACAAAGACACACAAAACCACCACAAAGAGACACAAAACCACCAAAAAACACACAAAACAACCACAAAACCACCACAAAGACACACAAAACCACCACAAAGACACAAAACCACCACAAAGACACACAAAACCATCACAAAGACACACAAAACCTCCGCAAAGACACAAAACCACCACAAAGACACACAAAACCACCACAAAGACACAAAACCACCACAAAGACACACAAAACCATCACAAAGACACACAAAACCATCACAGAGACACAAAACCACCACAAAGACACACAAAACCACCACAAAGACACAAAACCACCACAAAGACACACAAAACCACCCCAAAGACACAAAACCACCACAGAGACACACAAAACCATCACAAAGACACACAAAACCATCACAAAGACACACAAAACCACCACAAAGACACAAAACCACCACAAAGAGACACAAAACCACCACAAAGACACAAAACCACCACAAAGACACACAAAACCATCACAAAGACACACAAAACCATCACAGAGACACAAAACCACCACAAAGACACACAAAACCACACCAAAGACACAAAACCACCACAAAGACACACAAAACCATCACAAAGACACACAAAACCACCTCTAAGACACAAAACCACCACAAAGATACACAAAACAACCACAAAGACACACAAAACCACCACAAAGAGACAAAACCACCATAAAGACACAAAAACACCACAAAGAGACACAAAACCACCACAAAGACACAAAAAACACAACAAACACACACACACAAAACCATCACAAAGACACACAAAACCACCACAAAGAGACAAAACCACCACAAAGACACAAAACCACCACAAAGACACAAAACCACCACAGAGAAACACAAAACCACCACAAAGACACAAAATCACCACAGAGAAACACAAAACCAACACAAAGACACAAAACCACCACAAAGACACACAAAACCATCACAAAGACACACAAAACCACCACAAAGACACAAAACCACCACAAAGACACAAAAAACCACCACAAACACACACAAAACCACCACAAACACACACAAAACCATCACAGAGACACAAAACCACCACAAAGACACACAAAACCACCCCAAAGACACAAAACCACCACAAAGACACACAAAACCATCACAAAGACACACAAAACCACCACAAAGACACAAAACCACCCCAAAGAGACACAAAACCACCACAAAGACACAAAACCACCACAAACACACACAAAACAACCACAAAGACACACAAAACCATCACAAAGACACACAAAACCACCACAAAGGCACAAAACCACCACAAAGACACACAAAACCACCACAAAACAGACAAAACAACCACAAAGACACAAAACCACCACAAAGAGACACAAAACCACCACAAAGACACAAAACCACCACAAACACACACAAGACAACCACAAAGACACACAAAACCATCACAAAGACACAAAACCACCACAAACACACACAAAACAACCACAAAGAAACCCAAAACCATCACAAAGACACACAAAACCACCACAAAGACACAAAACCACCACAAAGACACAAAACCACCACTAAGACACACAAAACCACCACAAAGACACAAAACCACCACAAAGACACAAAACCACCACTAAGACACACAAAACCACCACAAAGAAACAAAACCACCACAAAGACACACAAAACCACCACAAAGACACAAAACCACCACTAAGACACACAAAACCACCCCAAAGACACACAAAACCACCACAAAGACACAAAACCACCACAAAGACACAAAACCACCACAGAGACACACAAAACCACCACAAACACACACAAAACCACCACAAACACACACACACACAAAACCATCACAAAGACACACAAAACCACTACAATGACACAAAACCACCACAAACACACACACACACAAAACCACCACAAAGACACAAAACCACCACAAAGACACACAAAACCACCACAAAGACACAAAACCACCACAAAGACACAAAACCACCACAAAGAGACACAAAACCACCACAAAGACACAAAACCACCACAAAGAGACACAAAACAACCACAAAGACACAAACTACCTCCGACAGTCTGACCTCTGCTCAGAGTCTCTGGTCCATATCAACACTGGCTGTGTTCCAGACTCTTATCAGTTGTGTGTCTGCAGCATCATGAGGAGGAAGATGTCACGTGTTTCATCTCTATATAAACCAGAAACCTCCAACAGCCTGAGACAGAACCAGACAGTAGGTCTGAAGACTCCATCTGGTCCTGGAGCCTCCATCTGGTCCTGAAGCCTCCATCTGGTCCTGAAACCTCCATCTGGTCCTGAAGCCTCCATCTGGTCCTGAAGCCTCCATCTGGTCCTGAAGCCTCCATCTGGTCCTGAAGCCTCCATCTGGTCCTGAAGCCTCCATCTGGTCCTGAAACCTCCATCTGGTCCTGAAGCCTCCATCTGGTCCTGAAGCCTCCATCTGGTCCTGAAACCTCCATCTGGTCCTGAAACCTCCAACTGGTCCTGAACCCTCCATCTGGTCCTGAAGCCTCCACCTGGTCCTGAAACCTCCATCTGGTCCTGAAACCTCCAACTGGTCCTGAACCCTCCATCTGGTCCTGAAGCCTCCATCTGGTCCTGAAGCCTCCACCTGGTCCTGAACCCTCCACCTGGTCCTGAACCCTCCATCTGGTCCTGAACCCTCCACCTGGTCCTGAACCCTCCACCTGGTCCTGAACCCTCCATTTGGTCCTGAACCCTCCACCTGGTCCTGAACCCTCCACCTGGTCCTGAACCCTCCATTTGGTCCTGAAGACTCCATCTGGTCCTGAACCCTCCGTCCGGTTCTGCCAACATTTGTTTTCCAGGTGAGTTCTGTGACGTTGGTGGGTCCAACAAGCTGCTGCCTCCTCAGATCCTCCAGAGTCAGAACCAGCATGGAGGACAGAGGCCTGTAGAACCAGTCTGACTTTAGTTCTGGTCTTTCCACTGATTCCAGACACCTTTTAGTTCATTCTGGAGCATCCAGGACACATCTGATGTGGTTTAGAACACATGATCAGTGATTTCCAGCAATGCTCAGCTCATTTAGGACATGTTGGCTCATTGAGGACCGTTCTCAACCACTGAGGAGAAATGTGGACCTCCTCTGGACCAGTTCAGAGCCATTGAGGGCTCATTGGGGGTCACTGTGAGTCTTTAGGGTTTGATTCCCTCAGTAGATTATTCAGTGTAACCACCTCAGGAACAACTTTAAACGTCCATAAACACAATTCATTGCACATGTTGAATGACTCTGTGACTTCTGAAGGTCCTCTAGAGGACGCTGTGAATATTTAACCTCTATGAAAACAGGATGGTTCCAGTTCTGTGGGCTTGGAGGAGGCGACCAGCTCCACACTGACTCCTAAGCTCTATTTCTGAACGACTCATCAGGAACACTCAGTTTAGATTGAAATGTGTTCACACCTGATAGAGGCCTTCTCCTTCTACTGCTTTTCTACATCGAATCATGACACAGACTGTTTTTGTCAGGTTCCTCAGGGATCATGAGGGACCAGAACTGTTCTAGTCCAGACTCTAGTTCTCAGGTGGACTGAGGTCTGGACTCTGACTGGACCTCCAGAACCTCCACCTTGTTGTCTTCAAACCATCTCTGTGGATCTTTGTCTGTTTGCTTCGACTCATCGTCTGGATGGAAACTGATCTTCTCCAGGTCTCAGTTCTCTATCAGACTGGATCAGGTTGTCCTCCAGGACTTCTCTAGACTCTGCTGCATTCATTGACCCTCTACCTTTACAAGCCTTCCAGGACCTGCTGCTGAGGAACATCATGATGCTGCCACCACCATGCTTCACATCATGATGCTGCCACCACCATGCTTCACATCATGATGCTGCCACCACCGTGCTTCACATCATGATGCTGCCACCACCGTGCTTCACATCATGATGCTGCCACCACCGTTCTTCACGTCATGATGCTGCCACCACCGTTCTTCACGTCATGATGCTGCCACCACCGTGCTTCACATCATGATGCTGCCACCACCGTTCTTCACGTCATGATGCTGCCACCACCGTGCTTCACATCATGATGCCGCCACCACCATGCTTCACATAATGATGCTTCCACCACCGTGCTTCATCTCATGATGCTGCCACCACCGTGCTTCATCTCATGATGCTGCCACCACCGTGCTTCACCTCATGATGCGGCCACCACCGTTCTTCACGTCATGATGCTGCCACCACCGTGCTTCACATCATGATGCTGCCACCACCGTTCTTCACGTCATGATGCTGCCACCACCGTGCTTCACATCATGATGCCGCCACCACCATGCTTCACATAATGATGCTTCCACCACCGTGCTTCATCTCATGATGCTGCCACCACCGTGCTTCATCTCATGATGCTGCCACCACCGTGCTTCACCTCATGATGCGGCCACCACCATGCTTTACATCATGATGCCGCCACCACCATGCTTCACATAATGATGCTTCCACCACCGTGCTTCATCTCATGATGCTGCCACCACCGTGCTTCACATCATGATGCTGCCACCACCATGCTTCACATCATGATGCTGCCACCACCATGCTTCACATCATGATGCTTCCACCACCGTGCTTCACATCATGATGCTGCCACCACCATGCTTTAATCATAAGGCTGCTACCACCATGCTTTAATCATGATGCTGCCACCACCATGCTTTTCATTTTCAAGATGTAATATGAACTTTTTTCAACAGTTTCTTTCTCATTGTAACTTTACCCAGCAAGCAGAGAGCATTGTGGGAGTTCAGCTAACAACGAGCACCATGACAAAGACTTCTGTGGAGGTTAATGACCTCTAACTAATGTTCTTATTCCTGTTTCTTTGTGGCTGATGTAACCGACCTGACTTGAACAAGTAATGTCTCTGTCAGCACATGGAAAAGCATCGACTTTACTTAATTGGTCTTATTGATTAATCCATTATTGATTATTGATGGCCGACTATCAGTGAAGGAAATACTTTGAAATGTGCATCTCAGTTATAGAACTAATACCACAGTGTGAAAATCCTGCTTCTCTCTCATGTATGATTTTAAAAGCAGGACTTTACTGCTGCAGTAACTTGAACCACCTGCAGCTCACAGAACCAGAGCTGGTCAACACAAGAGTTAAACAAACATGCAGCCATCATGTTCAGGGACTGAGGTTCTGGATCTGTTTCTCTTCTCCAGTGAAGGAGGATGTCTCTCTCTAACCTGTACCTTTACCTGTGTGTTGCAGTGATGGCATCCCCACGGCGGTTGGCCTCCATGTTGTTGGTTTCATGGATCCTTCTCCTGTACTGGATGACCTCCTCTGCTGAGTCACATGACCTCCGCCCGTCCATCAGGATCCGCAGACAGTTGCCTTCTGGCACCAGAGAAAAGGTTGGACCATCCTTACAGGTGGTCAAAGACACTCTGTCCGTCGTCAAAGAAGTGTTAACAACATCCAAGTCCCCAAGGGTGGTTGAAATGATGCAAAGCATGTCCAAACTTGTCAGCTTAGCGCCTGGCATTGGAAGTCTGGCAGCGTCCTTCATCAACGTCGTGCTGGCCTTCATCCCTCAAGACAACCTTCTGACAGAGCTCAAGCGGGGCTTTGATGACTTGAACCGGAAGCTGGACTCCCTCTCCATCCAGATCTCCAACCTGGCCACAGACGTGGAATGGTTCAACTATGCCAGCGTCTATTCCCAAGACGAAGTCCGCATCCTCAACGCCTGGAACAAGTTCAACGAGTTCCGTGAGAGCTGCTCAGGCTCCAGCAGCAGCCAGTCTCCACCAGGCCCAGGCTCCAGCAGCAGCCAGTCTCCACCAGGCCCAGGCTCCAGCAACAACCAGTCTCCACCAGGCTCAGGCTCCAGCAACAGCCAGTCTCCACCAGGCCCAGGCTCCAGCAGCAGCCAGTCTCCACCAGGCTCAGGCTCCAGCAACAGCCAGTCTCCACCAGGCTCAGGCTCCAGCAGCAGCCAGTCTCCACCAGGCCCAGGCTCCAGCAGCAGCCAGTCTCCACCAGGCCCAGGCTCCAGCAACAACCAGTCTCCACCAGGCCCAGGCTCCAGCAGCAGCCAGTCTCCACCAGGCCCAGGCTCCAGCAGCAGCCAGTCGCCACCAGGCCCAGGCTCCAGCAGCAGCCAGTCGCCACCAGGCCCAGGCACCAGCAGCAGCCAGTCTCCACCAGGCTCAGGCTCCAGCAACAGCCAGTCGCCACCAGGCCCAGGCTCCAGCAGCAGCCAGTCTCCACCAGGCCCAGGCACCAGCAGCAGCCAGTCTCCACCAGGCCCAGGCACCAGCAGCAGCCAGTCTCCACCAGGCCCAGGCTCCAGCAACAGCCAGTCGCCACCAGGCCCAGGCACCAGCAGCAGCCAGTCTCCACCAGGCTCAGGCTCCAGCAACAGCCAGTCTCCACCAGGCCCAGGCTCCAGCAGCAGCCAGTCTCCACCAGGCCCAGGCTCCAGCAACAGCCAGTCTCCACCAGGCCCAGGCTCCAGCAGCAGCCAGTTTCCACCAGGCCCAGGCACCAGCAGCAGCCAGTTTCCACCAGGCTCAGGTACCAGCAGCAGCCAGCTGCCACCAGGCCCAGGCTCCAGCAGCAGCCAGTCTCCACCAGGCCCAGGCACCAGCAGCAGCCAGCTGCCACCAGGCTCAGGCACCAGCAGCAGCCAGTCTCCACCAGGCCCAGGCTCTAAGCAGCACTCAAAATGCCACCAAAGAAGAACGAGGAGATCGAGGATATAAAGAAGGCCCTTGATTTTCTGTCTGAGGAGATTGCTACTGTCTCTAAGCAGCAGAAAATGATAATTAATTTGATGAGTGAAATAAAAGAGCTAAAAAAACAGAACGAGGAGAAGGATAAGAAGATTGCCAGTCTAGAATGCCGCGTAACAGACCTGGAACAGTACACCCGCATGAATGACATTATTGTCAGCGGTCTGGAGACCAGGCCCCGGTCCTACGCCATGGCAGTAACAGCAATGGCCGATGGGGAGCCCACCGACCAAGACATGGACTCCGTGGAGCAACAGGTAACTGCTTTCTTTCATAGCAAAGGCATATCCATATCCAATACAGACATCGAGGCATGTCATCCTCTACATCGAAAAAACCAAAGTGGCAAACCGGCCATAATAATTCGTTTTACAAACAGAAAACACAAAAATGCATTACTCAGACAAGGGAAAAAGCTCAAGGGATCTGACGTTTATGTGAACGAGCACCTTACAAAGAAAAATGCAGACATCGCCAGACGTGCACGCTTCCTAAGGAAGCAGAAGAAAATCCAGTCAACCTGGACAGCAAACTGTAAGGTATTCATAAAGCTAAACGGGTCACCAGAGGAGGCTAAAGTGCTGACCATAAGAGATATCGAGGAGCTTGACAAGTACCAGTGACTCCAGAGCAGTGACTTTGTCTATAAGTGTGACTGACTTCAACTATTATGACTATGGACTCTTGTGAAGAGCTTGACTGTTTAAACTTGACAATAGCTAGAAATGAAAGGGACAATGATGAATGTGATGGTTGGAACTTTAAAACATTTAAATTCACTGATCATAATATGCATGATTTTGAACAGGATATTGAGCCTGAAAATAATTTTCTTAACAATATAAACAACAACTGCCGTTACTACTCTGAAAATCAATTTAATATGAACATTAACTCAGATGATGGAATGTCAATTATTCATTTTAATAGCAGAAGTTTATATGCAAATTTTCACAACATCAAACAATACTTGAGTCATCTAAATAAACCATTTAATGTGATAGCCATATCTGAGACCTGGCTTAACACTGAAAAGGGTGTGGATTTTGAGTTGAATGGGTATGAACTGAATTATATAAATAGGAAAAATAAAAAAGGAGGAGGAGTGGCTTTGTATGTAGATAACAGATTAAATTATAAAATAGTGGAAAATATGACAACTAATATTGATGATGTGATGGAGGTCATTACTGTAGAAATCTACCTGGAAAAAAATAAAAATGTAATTGTGAGCTGTGTATACAGAGCACCAGGCTCCAGCGTTGAAACATTCACAAATAGTATGGAAAGATGGTTTGCCAAGAAAGATGACAAAGTTGTGTTCATTTGTGGGGATTTTAATTTAGATCTTTTAAATCCCAACAAGCACAAACTGACTGATGACTTTATCGATGTATTGTTCAGTATGAGTTTTTTTCCACTTATCACAAAACCAAGCAGAATAACATCTGACTGTGCAACTCTAATAGACAACATATTCACAAACAGTATGGACAATAGCATAAAGAGTGGATTACTACTAAATGACATCAGTGACCACTTGTCGGTTTTTGTAATAATTGTTTGTGACTATGTTAAGTGTAAGGATGTTAATCGGATTAGATACAGGAGAGTAAGAACAGAAGAAGCTATAAACAAATTTAGAAATGCATTACTGACACAAAATTGGAAAGAAGTGTATAAAGAAGCTGATACCAACAAAGCATATGATACATTCCTGGTAACTTTTAAATCATTATATGATGAACACTGTCCTTTGAAACAATACAACACAAAACAAAAATACATAGATAGGCCATGGATGACAAAAGGACTTCAGAATGCATGCAAAAAAAAGAATACCTTGTATAAAGAATTCATAAAATTCAGAACTATAGAAGCAGAAAGTAAATACAAAAGATACAAAAATAAACTGACGAGTATTATGAGGAAGTGTAAGAAAGACTATTATAATAAAAAATTAAGCGATAATAAATATAATATCAAGGGCATATGGAATGTGTTAAATAATATTATCAGGAATGGATCAATGAATGTAAACTACCCTCAGTATTTCAAAGGCAATGATACAACTATAAGCAATATGAATGATGTGGTTAACGGGTTTAACAGTTTTTTTGTAAGTGTGGGGCCAAAACTAGCAGAAGAAATTAATAATCCACAGACGGAAGAAGGAGAGAGGAATGTTGTGGATTTGTTAGATAGCAACCCAAACTCAATGTTTTTGAAAGCAGTTGATGAAAAGGATATTATTGACATTGTTAACAAATGTAAGAATAAAAGGTCTACAGACTGGAATGACATTGATATGGCTTTAATCAAAGCAGTCATTGCTGTAATTGTAAAACCCTTAACTTATATTTGTAATTTATCTTTTGAAACTGGTGTATTTCCATGTAAAATGAAAACTGCCAAAGTCATCCCACTATACAAAGCTGGAGACAGAAATCAATTCACTAATTACAGGCCTGTGTCCTTACTCTCTCAGTTCTCTAAAATATTAGAAAAACTGTATGTCAATAGATTGGATAATTTTATTGAGAAGCATGAATTGTTGATTGAGAGTCAATATGGATTCAGGTCAAAAAGATCTACATCCATGGCATTAATGCAATTAATTGAAGATATTACCAGTTCCATAGACAATAAGAAATTTGCAGTAGGTGTATTTATAGATTTGAAAAAAGCATTCGACACTATTGATCATCATTTGTTAATCAATAAACTGGAAAAGTATGGAATCAGAGGGGTTGTACTAAAGTGGATAAGAAGTTACATAAGCAATCGACATCAGTTTGTGCAAATAGGGGATTACAAATCAGCATGTCTGAATATAACTTGTGGAGTCCCACAGGGGTCGGTTTTGGGTCCGAAATTATTTATTTTGTACATCAATGATATATGTAGGGTATCAAACCTCTTAAAATGTGTTTTATTTGCAGATGACACTAACATTTTCTGTGATGGGGAAAATTTGCAGCAGCTTTTGGAGGTGGTCACAGCAGAAATGAGTAAACTAAAAACATGGTTTGATTTGAATAAATTATCACTAAATTTAAATAAAATCAAACTTATGCTGTTTGGAAAACGCAAAATAAATACACAAGTAAAAGTAATGATAAATAATGTTGAAATAAAAAGAGTGTATGAGAATAAATTTCTGGGTGTGATTCTTGATCACAAAATCTGCTGGAAACCCCACATAAAACATGTGAGAGCAAAAATAGCACGGAGCATTGGAGTGATGGGGAAAGCAAGGCACGTTTTGAATGAGAGAGCACTGTATATTCTGTATAGTTCACTGGTGTTACCATATTTAAATTACTGTGTGGAAGTATGGGGCAACACCTACAAAACCACCTTACAGTCACTCAGCACAATACAAAAAAGAGCCATTCGTATCATAAACAATGTAGGATACTATGAACACACCAATATACTGTTTTTAAAATGACACACCTTAAAGTTTGGGGATCTGGTGGACTATAAGACTGCACAAATAATGTATAAAGCAAAAAATAAACTGCTACCTGTAAACATACAAAAACTGTTCAAAGACAGAGTGGGGGGTTATGACTCTAGACGGAAACTAAACTTGACACAGCCTTATGCTCGGACCAATTTAAAAAGTATTTGTATTTCCATTTGTGGGGTGGTTCTGTGGAATGGTCTTGATGAAACTATTAAACAAAGTATGAATATAATGCAGTTTAAAAAAATGTACAAAAGCTATATCCTTGAAAAGTACAGAAAAGAGGAAGGAGAATGTAAATCTTACAGATGCTAATGGTGCTGTTCATTTTGTTCTCTTTTTGTGTGTGTGTTTTTGTTTTGTTTGGTTTTTCTTAAAGAGCTCGACTGGAGTATTTATTTATCATTATTATTTCATTTTTTTTGTACTGCCTGTTTATTTTATTGGATTTTGTATTTGTTAATGGTGAAGAATGGGGGTAGGACTTAACAAGCCTAGGCTTCTTCCTATCCCTTTTCGAACGAGACAGATGTGTATTATATTGAAATTGTCTTTCTATTATTATTATTATTATTATTTGTAATTGTTTTCACCTATTTTTAATCTTTTGTTTGTTCGAAATAAATAAAGAAATCAAATCAAATCAAATCAAGCAGCGAGTTGGCCCAAAGCCAGGAGGCGAAACTGCAACTGGCCGAGGTGTTCGCCAGCTACTACGAGTCCACAGGAGCTGAGGCCAGCGTGTCCAACCTTTACCACTACCTGACGGTCAACAGTACGACGCTCAGTGGAAACCTCAATGACCTGCTGAGGAAGAAGTTTAAATGTGGTCTGGTCGACATCGGCAGATTCAACCTGTACTTCAACAGCCTGCTGTGGAGGGGGATGGTGGTCCGCCAGGTCTACTGGAATCTGATGGGTTCCTACTCATCAGACAAGGAGACTGAATATGTCCAGATGTTTAAGAAGGTGCATGAAGCTCAGTCATCAACTGTGGACTTCTGCCTGACAAACTATGAGCGGTACATGAAGGATGACGTGGTGGAGATCACCAAAAGGATCGGCTCTGACAAAACAGCCATCGCTGAGCAGGTGAAGACGGCTCTGGACGAGAAGTACAACTGGTACCGCTGGGTGGTGCTGGTGTACGACAGCAACATGGAGATCTATTACATCCTGTCTGATATGACAAAGATCCCAGTGGGCGACATCACGGTGGCTCTGACCAACACTCTGATAGCACAAGAGGAACATGTAGATCGAGTTATAGACACAGCCAGACATTGCTATCAAGACAAAGCGTGTCGTACTTTGAAAGATTTGACTACATGTACGAAGACCCATGATCTCACAGGTCATAGTTTCACCACAACAGACCTTAGAGAACACGCCAAAGTCACTCATGTGATCTCCAACGATAGACTGTCTCATGCACAACGTCCAGAACCAGTTGTACTAATTGACTGTGGCTGGGTGTTTCCGAAAGGAGGGTCGGTTTTTGTTCACTTGTCCAGGAGGACGGCGGTCTGCGATCCCAACCCATGTCAGAACAACGGAGTGTGCAAGAGGCTGCTGGAGTCCAACGATTGGCTGTGTGACTGTGAGGATGGTTACTATGGAAACACCTGTGAAAAGAAAGTGGACTTAACACCGGCTCAGGACATGAAGACTCTGTATCCTACGGCGCTCCTCAGCACCACCAGCACCAGACTCAGAACCATCGAGTCCAAAATGGACACAATGGTTCAGAGTTTGGCAGTCCTCAGCACCACCATCACCAAACTCAGAACCATCGAGTCCAAACTGGACATGTTGATGAGCAGATGTCAGCTTTCATAGAGTTCTGTAGAACCACAAACACACACCAGGAGACTGAACACGTGACGGAACAAGAACAGATGGAAAAAGTTGTTTTAGCGACACCATGTGTTGAAAGATGTTTGTCTGAAAACGATGTGTGAAAGAAATAAACGGCATCATGTCTTCAATGTCCCTGAATGCATCAAGATTAAGGTTTAAAAACCTCATGTGTCCCTGAATGCATCACAAGTTTAAAGTCTGCAAAACACAACTGTTTCTTGAATGCACCACACGTTAAATGTCTGAAAACCACACATGTCCATAAATGCGTTACATTTTTAGTATCTGACGTGTCCCTGATCATGTTTAATATATGAAAACCACAAGTCCCTGAAAGCACCACATGTTACATATCTATATTTTTATGTCCTGTTCATGTAATGAACAAAAACATCACAGTAGTTTGTCCATTATTCTATGTCTGTAAAAATGTGTTTCCTCTTTCTTGTCCATTGCCATCACTTGTTTCTTCCTCTCTTCCTGTTTTCTCAGTGACATATTATTTACTATGATTAAGTCCTGAACATAGAAGTACATCTACAGCTTGTTCACAAGGTCAAAGACATTTAAATGTTCCTGGAGGACTTTACAAAAAACCCTTACAGCAATTTATTGACTTCATAGTTTCAATCATAGCATCTGGACTTACTTGAGTTTCTCAAAGATGTTTCACCTCTCATTAAAGACAAGTAGTCAAACGTCTTCAACAAACTCAAACAAGTCCAGATGTTGGTGTTCACAGGGGTCTAGATGTTGGTGTTCACAGGGGTCTAGATGTTGGTGTTCATAGGGGTCTAGATGTTGGTGTTCATAGGGGTCTAGATGTTGGTGTTCATAGGGGTCTAGAGGTTGGTGTCCATAGGGTCTAGATGTTGGTGTTCATAGGGTCTAGATGTTGGTGGGGTCTAGATGTTGGTGTTCATAGGGGTCTAGATGTTGGTGTTCATAGGGTCTAGATGTTGGTGTTCATAGGGGTCTAGATGTTGGTGTTCATAGGGGTCTACATGTTGGTGTTCATAGGGGTCTACATGTTGGTGTTCATAGGGGTCTACATGTTGGTGTTCATAGGGTCTAGATGTTGGTGTTCATAGGGGTCTAGATGTTGGTGTTCATAGGGTCTAGATGTTGGTGTTCATGGGGTCTAGATGTTGGTGTTCATAGGGTCTAGATGTTGGTGTTCATAAGGGTCTAGATGTTGGTGTTCATAGGGGTCTAGATGTTGGTGTTCATAGGGGTCTAGATGTTGGTGTTCATAGTGGTCTAGATGTTGGTGTTCATAGTGGTCTAGATGTTGGTGTTCATAGGGGTCTAGATGTTGGTGTTCATAGGGGTCTAGATGTTGGTGTTCATAGGGGTCTAAATGTTGGTGTTCATAGGGGTCTAGATGTTGGCGTTCATAGAGGTCTAGATGTTGGTGTTCATAGTGGTCTAGATGTTGGTGTTCATAGGGGTCTAGATGTTGGTGTTCATAGGGGTCTAGATGTTGGTGTTCATAGGGGTCTAGATGTTGGTGTTCATAGGGTCTAGATGTTGGTGTTTATAGGGTCTAGATGTTGGTGTTCATAGGGGTCTAGATGTTGGTGTTCATAGGGGTCTAGATGTTGGTGTTTATAGGGTCTAGATGTTGGTGTTTATAGGGTCTAGATGTTGGTGTTTATAGGGGTCTAGATGTTGGTGTCCATAGGGGTCTACATGTTGGTGTTCATAGGGTCTAGATGTTGGTCTTCATAGGGGTCTAGATGTTGGTGTTTATAGGGTCTAGATGTTGGTGTTCATAGGGTCTACATGTTGGTGTTCACAGGGGTCTACATGTTGGTGTTCATAGGGTCTAGATGTTGGTGTTCATAGGGTCTAGATGTTGGTGTCCATAGGGTCTAGATGTTGGTGTTCATAGGGTCTAGATTTTGGTGTTCATAGGGGTCTAGATGTTGGTCTTCATAGGGGTCTAGATGTTGGTGCTCATAGGGGTCTAGATGTTGGTGTTCATAGGGTCTAGATGTTGGTGTTCATAGTGGTCTAGATGTTGGTGTTCATAGGGTCTAGATGTTGGTGTTCATTGGGGTCTAGATGTTGGTGTTCATAGGGGTTTAGATGTTGGTGTTCATAGGGTCTAGATGTTGGTGTTCATAGGAGTCTAGATGTTGGTGTTCATAGGGGTCTAGATGTTGGTGTTCATAGGGGTCTCGATGTTGGTGTTCATAGGGTCTCGATGTTGGTGTTCATTGGGGTCTAGATGTTGGTGTTCATAGGAGTCTAGATGTTGGTGTTCATTGGGGGTCTAGATGTTGGTGTTCATAGGGTCTAGATGTTGGTGTTCATAGGGGTCTAGATGTTGGTGTTCATAGGGTCTAGATGTTGGGGTTCATAGGGTCTAGATGTTGGTGTTCATAGGGGTCTAGATGTTGGTGTTCATAGGGGTCTAGATGTTGGTGTTTATAGGGTCTAGATGTTGGTGTTCATAGGGTCTAGATGTTGGTGTTCACAGGGGTCTAGATGTTGGTGTTCATAGGGGTCTAGATGTTGGTATTCATAGGGTCTAGATGTTGGTGTCCATAGGGTCTAGATGTTGGTGTTCATAGGGTCTAGATGTTGGTGTTCATAGTGGTCTAGATGTTGGTGTTCATAGGGTCTAGATGTTGGTGTCCATAGGGTCTAGATGTTGGTGTTCATAGGGGTCTAGATGTTGGTGTTCATAGGGTCTAGATGTTGGCGTTCATAGGGTCTAGATGTTGGTGTTCATAGTGGTCTAGATGTTGGTGTTCATAGGGTCTAGATGTTGGTGTTCATAGGGGTCTAGATGTTGGTGTTCATAGGGGTCTAGATGTTGGTGTTTATAGGGGTCTAGATGTTGGTGTTTATAGGGGTTTAGATGTTGGTGTTTATAGGGTCTACATGTTGGTGTTCATAGGGTCTAGATGTTGGTGTTCATAGGGGTCTAGATGTTGGTGTTCATAGGGTCTAGATGTTGGTGTTTATAGGGTCTAGATGTTGGTGTTCATAGGGGTCTAGATGTTGGTGTTCATAGGGTCTAGATGTTGGTGTTCATAGGGTCTAGATGTTGGTGTTCATGGGGTCTAGATGTTGGTGTTCATAGGGGTATAGATGTTGGTGTTCATAGGGGTCTAGATGTTGGTGTTCATAGTGGTCTAGATGTTGGTGTTCATAGGGGTCTAGATGTTGGTGTTCATAGGGGTCTACATGTTGGTGTTCATAGGGATCTAGATGTTGGTGTTCATAGGGGTCTACATGTTGTTGTCCATAGGGGTCTAGATGTTGGTGTTCATAGGGTCTAGATGTTGGTGTTCACAGGGGTCTAGATGTTGGTGTTCATAGGGGTCTAGATGTTGGTGTTCATAGGGTCTAGATGTTGGTGTTCATAGGGGTCTACATGTTGTTGTCCATAGGGGTCTAGATGTTGGTGTTCATAGGGTCTAGATGTTGGTGTTCATAGGGGTCTACATGTTGGTGTTCATAGGGTCTAGATGTTGGTGTTCATAGGGGTCTAGATGTTGGTGTTTATAGGGTCTAGATGTTGGTGTTCATAGGGTCTACATGTTGGTGTTCACAGGGGTCTACATGTTGGTGTTCA
>JAMOIN010000700.1:0-103735 GCA_024666655.1 Dascyllus trimaculatus
TGACCACATCCATGTGCCAAAATACATTCACATCATGTGGCATAGCGCCCCCTGCAGCATTTTAAAAAATGGCCCACTCATCAAATTTAACCTACGTCTACAAAATTTGGCATGCATGTGTAACACATCAGTGAAAAAAAAAAAGTCTCTTGGAGCCATTCTCTAAGCCCAACAGGAAGTCGGCCATTTTGATTTCAATGTGGGATTTTTGCTGTTTTTGCTCATTTTCAGAAATTAATTGCTCACAGACGATAACTCCAAAACATCTGAAATTGTGCCAATATATGGAACACATCTTCAGGTTGAAAATATGTGAAAATCATATGCCAAACCCAAAGGGCGTGGCCATGGCGGCCGACTGAACTTTGATGCTTCGCCAGGAAGGAGGAAGTCTTGTTAAATCCCCTGTATGTGCTGCTCTCTGCCTCAAACTTTAAATGTGTGATCAGGTTACAGCCCTGATGATTTCCATAGACCAATATACAGTCACAGTGACAGCACCACCTCTTGGATGGACAGTAAGTGCTGCATAAACACTCTGTAATAATCCAATCTGCCAGAAATTTGACCTGTGTGTTCACAATCCAGCCCTCGTTGCATTATTGGGCCTAAACGCGCTCCCAGTCGCAGCATCGCCTGACGGACGTGCTTGGGGTCGCCGACAAGCAAGGGGTGCGAGGACCCGTTCATCGCTGCTTGCAGCTTTAATTATTATTATTATTTTACCGCCAAATGAATTGCTTTTTTGAGGGCCTAAACATGCACCGATTCGCGTCAAAATCTGCACACACATCAGGACCGGTGAAAAATTTGATATTTTATGGGGTCTGTGTATGTGTGTCCCAAAATGGCTCCATAGCGCCCCCTGCAAAATTTTAAAAAGTGGTATTAGACTAACTGGAAGGACATTTCATCTACAGCTACAAAATTTGGCCAGCATATTCAGCACATCAGGAAAGACAAAAAAGTCAATCATAGCCATGCTCTAAACCCAACAGGAAGTGACATATCTTGCATGAACTGTGAAAAATCTGTGATGAACTGCTCCTAGGGGGTAAGTCTTAGAGACCTGAAATTTGGTCCGTACATACAACAGACCTTCCTGATGAAAAGTTATAAAAGTCTTCTATGTCGGTCAAAGGGTGTGGCCATGGCAGCCCCCCCGAATTACTGATCCTTCGCCATGAAACAGGAAGTGCAGGTCTAACTCTCTGAACATGCTCCAATCTGAATGAAACTTTACATGTATGATGACAGACCTGCGCTGATGTCATCCATATGATAATATTCACTCACAGTCATAGCGCCACCTTGTGGCAACAGGATTTTTGCTTTTTTAATACTTTTATGTATTGTTGTCAACCCGTTGTCCAGATTCACCTCAGACCTGCTGACATAAGCATGAACACATTGATGATGAATCACAAAGAAAATGGTGACGTGTCATCGAAGGGCGTGTCTGTTGCGGCGTGGCGAATTTTGATGTTTCGCCATGAAATTTCAAGGGCCTATATCTCAGCTGAACAAAAACCTATCTGCTCCAAACTTCATATCCAGAATGTCATGTCCAGTCTGAAGACATCCACACTAAAAAATTTTGAAATAGTCATAGCGCCACCAACTGGCAACAGGATGTTTTGGAATTACATTTGCCCATTCCATTGCCCTAAACTTGGTCAAATAATTCTGAAAATTGGTGTGATGAGTCTTCACACCATGATCATGGCACAGTGTGAAGATTTTGCCATTTCATAAAACGCTGTTGCCGTGGCAACCCAAAGTTTATATGAAAAACAACTTGCCTTTGACAGCATTAGAATTATCAAAACATCACCAAAATTTGCACACACATCACCACCAGCTGAAGGAAGAAAACTGTATGCATCTCAGCACAACACGTGCTATAGCGCCCCCTACAGCATTTTTAACAAACAGCCCCTGTAGTACATTTAACCTACGTCCACAAAACTTGGGGGACATATTGAACACATCAGGACGCACAAAAAATCCTCTTGGAGCCACGCCCTAAACCCAACAGGAAGTCCGGCATTTTGAATTAATTGGACAAATTTGGACGAATGTTGTTCATTTCGTTCATCCATCTGCCAAAATACATTCACAGAATGTGGCATAGCGCCCCCTGCAGCATTTTAAGATATGGCCCACTCATCATTATTTAACCTACGTCTACAAAATTTGGCATGCATGTTTAGCACATCAGTGTCAACAAAGAAGTCTCTTGGACCCATTCTCTAAACCCAACAGGAAGTCGGCAATTTTGATTTCAATGTGGGATTTTTGCTGTTTTTGCTCATTTTCAGAAATTAATTGCTCACAGACGATAACTCCAAAACATCTGAAATTGTGCCCATATATGGAACACATCTTCAGGTTGAAAATATGTGAAAATCATATGCCAAACCCAAAGGGCGTGGCCATGGCGGCCGACTGAACTTTGATGCTTCGCCAGAAAGGAGGAAGTCTTGTTAAATCCCCTGTATGTGCTGCTATCTGCCTCAAACTTTAAATGTATGATCAGGTTACAGCCCTGATGATTTCCATACACCAATATACAGGCGCAGTGATAGCGCCACCTGTTGGATGGACAGTAAGTGCTGCATAAACAGTCTGTAATAATCCAATCTGGCAGAAATTTGACCTGTGTGTTCAGAATCCAGCCCTGGTTGCATTATTGGGCCTAAATGCGCTCCCGGTCGCAGCATCGCCTGACGGACGTGCTTGGGGTCGCCGACCAGCAAGGGGTGCGAGGACCCGTTCATCGCTGCTTGCAGCTTTAATTATTATTATTATTTTACCGCCAAATGAATTGCTTTTTTGAGGGCCTAAACATGCACCGATTCGCGTCAAAATCTGCACACACATCAGGACCGGTGAAAAATTTGATATTTTATAGGGTCTGTGTATGTGTGTCCCAAAATGGCTCCATAGCGCCCCCTGCAAAATTTTAAAAAGTGCTATTAGACTAACTGGAAGGACATTTCATCGACGGATACAAAATTTGGCAGGCATGTTCAGCACATCAGGAGAGACATAAAAGTCAATCATAGCCATGCTCTAAACCCAACAGGAAGTGACATATCTTGCATGAACTGTGAAAAATCTGTGATGAACTGCTCCTAGGGGGTAAGTCTTAGAGACCTGAAATTTGGTCCGTACATACAACAGACCTTCCTGATGAAAAGTTATAAAAGTCTTCTATGTCGGTCAAAGGGTGTGGCCATGGCAGCCCCCCCGAATTACTGATCCTTCGCCATGAAACAGGAAGTGCAGGTCTAACTCTCTGAACATGCTCCAATCTGAATGAAAATTTACATGTATGATGACAGACCTGAGCTGATGTCATCCATATGATAATATTCACTCACAGTCATAGCGCCACCTTGTGGCAACAGGATTTTTGCTTTTTTAATACTTTTATGTATTGTTGTCAACCCGTTGTCCAGATTCACCTCAGACCTGCTGACATAAGTCTGAACACATTGATGAAGAATCACAAAGAAAATGGTGACGTGTCATCAAAGTGCGTCTTTGTGGCAGCGTGGCGAATTTGGATGTTTCGCCATGAAATTTCAAGGGCCGATATCTCAGCTGAACAAGGACCTATCAGCTCCAAACTTCATATCCAGAATGTCATGTCCAGTCTGAAGACATCCACACTCAAAAATTTTGAAATAGTCATAGCGCCACCAACTGGCAACAGGACATTTTGGAATTACATTTGCCCATCCCATTGCCCTAAACTTAGTCAAATAATTCTGAAAATTGGTGTGATGAGTCTTCACACCATGATCATGGCACAGTGTGAAGATTTTGCCATTTCATAAAACGCTGTTGCCGTGGCAACGCAAAGTTGATATGAAAAAAAACCTGCCTTTGACAGCATTAGAATTATCAAAACATCACCAAAATTTGCACACACATCACCACCAGCTGAAGGAAGTAAACTGTATGCATCTCAGCACAGCACGTGTTATAGCGCCCCCTACAGCATTTTTAACAAACAGCCCCTGCAGTACATTTAACCTACGTCCACAAAATTTGGGGGACATATAGAACACATCAGGGCGCACAAAAAATCCTCTTGGAGCCACGCCCTAAACCCAACAGGAAGTCCGGCATTTTGAATTAATTGGACAAATTTTGACGAATGTTGTTCATTTTTGAGAACTATCTCCTCCTAGGGGATAAGTCATGCAGACCTCAAATTTGACCAGTATATACACCAGGACATTATGATCAAAAGTTATAAAAAGATTCTTTCAAGGTCAAAGGGTTTGGCCATAGCGACCCCCTGAAGTTTGATCTTTCGCCATGAAATATCAACTGCTGTGTAAATATCTTCTGCTTGCTCCAATCTGCCTCAAACTATACATGTTTAATCACACTCCTGCCCTGACCACATCCATGTGCCAAAATACATTCACAGCATTTGGCATAGCGCCCCCTGCAGCATTTAAAAAAATGGCCCACTCATCAAATTTAACCTACGTCTACAAAATTTGGCATGCATATGTAGCACATCAGTGTGAACAAAAAAGTCTCTTGGAGCCATTCTCTAAACCCAACAGGAAGTCGGCCATTTTGATTTCAATGTTGGATTTTTGCTGTTTTTGCTCATTTTCAGAAATTAATTGCTCACAGACGATAACTCCAAAACATCTGAAATTGTGCCCATATATGGAACACATCTTCAGGTTGAAAATATGTGAAAATCATATGCCAAACCCAAAGGGCGTGGCCATGGCGGCCGACTGAACTTTGATGCTTCACCAGGAAGGAGGAAGTCTTGTTAAATCCCCTGTATGTGCTGCTATCTGCCTCAAACTTTAAATGTGTGATCAGGTTACAGCCCTGATGATTTCCATAGACCAATATACAGTCGCAGTGATAGCGCCACCTGTTGGATGGACAGTAAGTGCTGCATAAACAGTCTGTAATAATCCAATCTGGCAGAAATTTGACCTGTGTGTTCAGAATCCAGCCCTCGTTGCCTTCATGGGCCTAAATGCGCTCCCGGTTGCAGCATCGCCTGACGGACGTGCTTGGGGTCGCCGACCAGCAAGGGGTGCGAGGACCCGTTCATCGCTGCTTGCAGCTTTAATTATTATTATTATTTTACCGCCAAATGAATTGCTTTTTTGGGGGCCTAAACATGCACCGATTCGCGTCAAAATCTGCACACACATCAGGACCGGTGAAAAATTTGATATTTTATAGGGTCTGTGTATGTGTGTCCCAAAATGGCTCCATAGCGCCCCCTGCAAAATTTTAAAAAGTGCTATTAGACTAACTGGAAGGACATTTCATCGACGGATACAAAATTTGGCAGGCATGTTCAGCACATCAGGAGAGACATAAAAGTCAATCATAGCCATGCTCTAAACCCAACAGGAAGTGACATATCTTGCGTTAACTGTGAAAAATCTGTGATGAACTCCTCCTAGGGGGTAAGTCTTAGAGACCTGAAATTTGTTCTGTACATACAACCGACCTTCCTGATGAAAAGTTATAAAAGTCTTCTATGTCGGTCAAAGGGTGTGGCCATGGCAGCCCCCCCGAATTACTGATCCTTCGCCATGCCACAGGAAGTGCAGGTCTAACTCTCTGAACATGCTCCAATCTGAATGAAAATTTACATGTATGATGACAGACCTGAGCTGATGTCATCCATATGATAATATTCACTCACAGTCATAGCGCCACCTTGTGGCAACAGGATTTTTGCTTTTTTAATACTTTTATGTACTGTTGTCAACCTGTTGTCCAGATTCACCTCAGACCTTCTGACATAAGCCTGAACACATTGATGATGAATCACAGAGACAATGGTGACGTTTCATCGACGGGCGTGTCTGTGGCACCGTGGCGAATTTTGATGTTTCGCCATGAAAATTCAAGGGTCTACAGTCCCTGACAAAAGTCTTGTCGCTTATCCAAGTTGTAGGAACAACAAATAACTACATGACTTGTAGTTGATCAACTTGAATCAGAAATGGCTTGTATGAAAGGCAAAGCCCTCTAGATTATGTTTATTACACCAAAAAAAGGTTTTGTATCATTCATTGAGTTTTACCTTTTAATTAGGACAGAAAGGTCAGATTTTGCTTGGACAAAAGTCTTGTCGCATACAAAAAAATGTATAAATTATACATATAATTTATTTTGAATACACAAACATGCTACAATAACATCAGAACATAAAGTCATGGTGCTTTGCAAAAAAAAAATAATATCACGTATGACTCCCATGAGCTTGGAGGACTGCATCCATACGTCTCAGCAATGACTCAAATAACTTTGCCATTCCATCATTGATGAAGATGGAATGGCAAAGAAAGCAGTCTTGCAGGACTCCCAGAGTTCATCAGGATTCTTTGGTTTCATCTTCCAAGCCTCCTCCTTCATCTTACCCCAGACATGCTCTATAATGTTCATGTCTGGTGACTGGGCTGACCAATCCTGGAGTACCTTGACCTTCTTTGCTTTCAGGAACTTTGATGTGGAGGCTGAAGTATGGGAAGGAGCACCATCCTGCTGCAAAATTTGCCCTCTGTTGTGGTTTGGAATGTAATGGGCAGCAAGAATTTCTTGATTCATCAGGCTGTTGATGTTGCCATCCACTCTGCAGATCTCTCGCACATCCCCATACTGGATGTAACCCCAAACCATGATTTTTCCTCCACCAAACTTGACTGGTTTCTGGGTGAATCTTGGGTCCATGTGGGTTCCAACAGGTCTTCTGCAGCATTTACATTGACTGGGATGTAGTTCAATGGATGATTCATCAGAAAAATCAACCTTCTGCCTCTTTTCCACCGTCCATTCTTTCTGCAAGCTGTGGGCCTTGGCAAATGCAACATGATTTTTTTGTTGTCTTCTGTTTAATGCTGGTTTCTGAGCACTAATTTGGCCATGGAGACCGCTGCCTGAGAGAATTCGACAAACTGTCCTTGTAGATACAGGGGTTTCTGGCGACCAGTTCACATGTAGCTCTGCTGCAGTTGAAAATGGGCTGGCCCTGGACTGTCGAAGCAACAAGCGGTCCTCTCGAACAGTTGTCTTACGGGGTCTGTCTGACCTGGGCTTGTCATGAAAGTCACCAGTTTCTTCACATCTTTTTCTTATCCTCTCCACTTGACGTTTGGATACATTAAAGATGTCTGCCACCTCAGCAACAGACATGGTCTTCAGGTTCTTGATGATCAGCACTTTTGTCTGTGGTTGAACCTTTGGCATGTTGTCAGAGGTCAGGTTGCACTTCACATGAAGGTCTGGTGTGCTGGGGTTCTTTTTATACACATCTGGGAAAGTGTTAATTACAGTATCTGCCACAGGTGAAGCTTTAATTTATCATTGGTTGGATCATTTAAAGACAGGACAAGACTTTTGTCTTTGCAAAAACAGATGTTATGAGCTTTACCCAGCTGTGAACATCAGGACACTTTTTGATGGTTTCATTTTGCAGCCAGTTATTAACATGGAAGCCCTTGACATTAAAATGAACTATTTATTGTCACAATTAATTGATTAGAAATAAAGTTATATGCCATTTTAAGTAACTATGTCCGTATGCGACAAGACTTTTGTCAGGGACTGTATATCTCAGCTGAACAAGAACCTATCTGCTCCAAACTTCACATTCAGAATGACATGTACAGTCTGAAGACATCCACACTAAAAAATTTTGAAATAGTCATAGCGCCACCAACTGGCAACAGGATGTTTTGGAATTACATTTGCTCATCCCATTGCCCTAAACTTGGTCAAATAATTCTGAAAATTGGTGTGATGAGTCTTCACACCATGATCATGGCACAGTGTGAAGACTTTGCCATTTCATGAAATGCTGTTGCCGTGGCAACGCAAAGTTGATATGAAAACAACCTGCCTTTGACAGCATTAGAATTATCAAAACATCACCAAAATTTGCACACACATCACCACCAGCTGAAGGAAGAAAACTGTATGCATCTCAGCACAGCACGTGTTATAGCGCCCCCTACAGCATTTTTAACAAACAGCCCCTGCAGTACATTTAACCTACGTCCACAAAATTTGGGGGACATATAGAACACATCAGGACGCACAAAAAATCCTCTTGGAGCCACGCCCTAAACCCAACAGGAAGTCCGCCATTTTGAATTAATTGGACAAATTTGGACGAATGTTGTTCATTTTTGAGAACTATCTCCTCCTAGGGGATAAGTCATGCAGACCTCAAATTTTACCAGTATATACACCAGGACATTATGATCAAAAGCTATAAAAAGCTTCCTCCAATGTCAAAGGGCGTGGCCATAGCAACCCCCTGAAGTTTGATGCTTCGCCATGAAACATCAACTGCTGTGTAAATATCCTCTGCTTGCTCCAATCTGCCTCAAACCTTGCATTTTTAATCACACTCCTGCCCTGACCACATCCATGTGCCAAAACACATTCACAGCTTGTGGCATAGCGCCCCCTGCAGCATTTTAAAAAATGGCCCACTCATCAAATTTAACCTACGTCTACAAAATTTGGCATGCATATGTAACACATCAGTGTGAACAAAAAAGTCTCTTGGAGCCATTCTCTAAGCCCAACAGGAAGTCGGCCATTTTGATTTCAATGTGGGATTTTTGCTGTTTTTGCTCATTTTCAGAAATTAATTGCTCACAGACGATAACTCCAAAACATCTGAAATTGTGCCCATATATGGAACACATCTTCAGGTTGAAAATATGTGAAAATCATATGCCAAACCCAAAGGGCGTGGCCATGGCGGCCGACTGAACTTTGATGCTTCGCCAGGAAGGAGGAAGTCTTGTTAAATCCCCTGTATGTGCTGCTATCTGCCTCAAACTTTAAATGTGTGATCAGGTTACAGCCCTGATGATTTCCATAGACCAATATACAGTCGCAGTGATAGCGCCACCTGTTGGATGGACAGTAAGTGCTGCATAAACAGTCTGTAATAATCCAATCTGGCAGAAATTTGACCTGTGTGTTCAGAATCCAGCCCTGGTTGCATTCATGGGCCTAAATGCGCTCCCGGTCGCAGCATCGCCTGACGGACGTGCTTGGGGTCGCCGACCAGCAAGGGGTGCGAGGACCCGTTCATCGCTGCTTGCAGCTTTAATTATTTTTATTTTTCCGTTGATAAAAGTAGTGCCGCAGGCTAAACCGTGCAAGGGAGGGAGGTGCCATTTGGAGGGCTTGTCCAGACCCCTGCCCTTACCTCAGTTGCAAAAAATTGCACATGTTTGCCAGCAGGGGGCGCTATAACCACATTCAACATGTTTTGGGTTATAACTCCCACACCGTATGTCGCACATTCAAAAACCTTATATCCACAGATTCCCTGAATAGCACTGAATCATCTGGGATAAGCCACGCCCATTTCCGCCTATAATTCTTTTTCGCAAAATAGCAAAAACTGGAAATCCTACTTTTTCGAACTCCTCCTTGGCTTTTTGTCCAATCAGCGTGAAACTTGGCACATACAGTCTTCAGTTGGACCTGATCTAAAGTTATCAAAAGAATTTCGTTCTGTCTAAATATGCGAAAATTACTAACGCAAAAATTTTTATAGTTAGCTATAACAATGCTAACTGTTGCATATCTTGGTCACAACAAATGCTAGTAACACCAAACCTGAGATCTCATGTTGTCATGTGACTGTGGGGCTATGAGCCAAATTTGGCTCATGTTGGCCACTAGGGGGCGCTGCAAATATGGGAAATTTATATCTGTTAAATGACAAGACCCATTTTCCCCAAATTGGGTAGGTATGATGCTGAGTCACTCCTGAGGTCATATCTTAATGTTATTCATGAATGGTCAAAGTGGGCGTGGCTTATTACAAGGCAAACAACAAACATTTATTTCAGCTCAACTATTATGCTATGGACTGTGAAAATTACAGGGTCTATATAGAAGAGCACACAGACCACCCACACCAAAAATTGTGCATCTACTCCACTAGGTGGCGCTATTACGGTTGCAAACGCAGTTTGGACTGTAACTTTCACATTTTAAGTCAAGTCTTGGTAAACTTTACATCTACGTGTTCTGTAAATAGTGTCACATCTTCTGACATAGGCCACGCCCACTTCCAGTGAACATTCCTTGTTGTACGTCAGTACACATCAAAAACCTACTTTTTCGAACTCCTCCTACAGTTTAAACTCCATCTACACCACACTTTGCACATATATTCTACAAATGTGCTTGAGCAAAAGTTATCAAAAGAATTTTGCTACTTCAAAAAATGTGCGAGTTATAAATACGCAATTTTTTTCTGCTAGCTAAAAAGCACATACTGTTGCATATTTTTGTCAACATGAAAGCTATCCACATTAACCTCAAGTCATTTGTGTCAGAGGTCAACCAGAGGCTCTGTGCCAAATTTGCCGCAAATTGGCCTTTAGGGGGCGCTATAAACTGGAAAAATTCAAGAACATGAAAGTTGATCGGTTCGGCACCAAATTTGGTGAGCATGATGTGGGCTTGCTCCCGAGGCCAGCCGTGAAATTTAGTAATGTTTGGTCAAAGTGGGCGTGACTTGTTACAGCTGACACATTCAGCCTTTCACGCTTCCGGTGCTCTTCCAATTACCATTCCAACACTGCTGGTGATACTTTGGCCGGTATCGTGACGCTCGCCCCGTGCCCGTGGTCCTTCTGGCCTGACTTCCGTGGGCTCGACGAAACCCGGGGACCGAGTCGCGCGAAGGGGCTTGGCCCCCTTTCATAACTGCTTGCAGTTCTAGTTATTATTCACCCTTTTTATTTTTCCGTTGGTAAAAGTGTTGCTGCAGGCTAAACCGTGCAAGGGAGGGTGGTGCAATTTGGAAGGTTGGTCCAGACCCCTGCCCTTACCTCAGATGCAAAAAATTGCACATGTCTGCCAGCAGGGGGCGCTATAACCACAGTCAACATGTTTTGGGTTATAACTCCCACACCATATGTCGCACATTCAAAAACCTAATATCCACAGATTCCCTGAATAGCACTAAATCATCTGGGATAAGCCACGCCCATTTCCGCCTATAATTTTTTTTCGCAAAATGGCAAAAACTGGAAAACCTACTTTTTCGAACTTTTCCTTCGGTTTTTGTCCAATCAGTGTGAAACTTGGCACGTACAGTCTTCAGTTGGACCTGATCTAAAGTTATCAAAAGAATTTTGTTCCGTCTAAATATGCGCAAATTACTAACGCAAAAATTTTTATAGCTAGCTATAAAAATGCTAACTGTTGCATATCTTGGTCAAAACAAATGCTAATAACACTAAACCTGAGATCTCATGTTGTCATGTGACTGTGTGGGTATTTGCCAAATTTGGCTCATGTTGGCCACTAGGGGGCGCTGCAACTATGGGAGATTTATATCTTTTAAATGGCAAGACTGATTTTTCCCAAATTTGGTAGGTATGATGCTGGCTCACTCCTGAGGCCATATCTTAATGTTATTTATGAATGGTCAAAGTGGGCGTGGCTTATTACGAGGTAAACAACAAACGTTTATTTCAGCTCAAGTATTATGCTGAGGACTGTGAAAATTACAGGGTCTATATAGAAGAGCACACAGACCACGCACACCAAAAATTGTGCATCTACTCCACTAGGTGGCGCTATAACGGTTGCAAACGGACTTTGGCCTGTAACTTTCACATTTTAAATCACGTCTTGGTAAACTTTATATCTACGTGTTCCCTAAATAGTGTCGCATCTTCTGACATAGGCCACGCCCACTTCCACTGCACATTTCTCTTTGTACATCAATACACATCAAGAACCTACTTTTTCGAACTCCTCCTACAGTTTAAACTCCATCTTCACCAAACTTTGCACAAACAATGTCCAGACGTGCTTGAGCAAAAGTTATCAAAAGAATTTTGCTACGACAAAAAATGTGCGACTTATAAATACTCAATTTTTTCTGCTAGCTAAAAAGCACATACTGTTGCATATTTTTTTCAACGTGAAAGCTATCCACATTAAACTCAACTCACTTGTGTCAGAGGTCAACCAGAGGCTCTGTGCCAAATTTGGCGCAAATTGGCCAATAGGGGGCGCTATAAACAGGACAAATTCAAGCTACATGAAAGTTGATCAGATTGGCACCAAATTTGGTGAGCATGATGTGGGCTTGCTCCCGAGGCCAGCCATAAAATTTAGTAACATTTGGTCAAAGTGGGCGTGACTTGTTACAGCTGACACATTCAGCCTCTCAACTTCAGCTGCTCTTCCCATGACCATTACAACACTGCTGGTGAGACGTTGGCCGGTATCCTGACGCTCGCCCCGGGGCCGTGGTCCTTCTGGCCTGACCTCCATGGGCTCGGCGAGACCCGGGGACCGAGTCGCGCAAGGGGGCTTGGCCCCCTTTGATAACTGCTTGCAGTTCTAGTTTAGTCTAGTCTCTAACTCTGGAATTGGGGGGCGCTGTTCTGTGAAGGCGACTCCTGTCACGGCTGATGAGTGTCTGTGGATTTTAGCGTTTTACTGCGTGTTTAGTGACTTTTATTTAACCTGCGTGATTTTATGTGATGTGGACGACAACGGTGCTTCAACTGGCCTTCATGTGGCTCACGATCACGGGTCTATGGCCCGTAAACGGACGTTGTTTGGAACTGGGGCAGCCATCCACCGCCATGCCAGGTAGGCTCACCTACTCTCGGGAACATCTGCTGGAGCTGAGCGGCCTCTCCTCGGACCCGCTGGAGGCATCCCCTCGTGACGCCAACATACCGCCAGAGTTACTTCGTAGAAAACGAAAGCGGATACGAAGGAAAAGAGGATCCAGAGGAGGGATACGCCACCGGCTGAGGAGGAGAGGATGCCGGTTACCTTTACCTGCCATCACACTGACAAACGCCCGATCGCTACGGAACAAGACCGAGGAACTCTGTGCACTGATCAAGTCCGATCCGGATTACCAACGGACCAGTCTCTTTTGTTTCACCGAAACGTGGCTCTCTGGAGACGTGGACTTTCAGCTGAATGGATTCAACATCATCCGTTATGACAGAGACACAATCAAAACACGGAAATCGATCGGGGGCGGAGTCTGTATGGCTGTAAACGGTAACTGGGCAACCAACTACACTGTGAGGGAAACGGAGTGCTGTAAACATTATGAACTAATGACTGTATCTTTTAGACCACATTATTTACCGCGAGAATTTGCACAGATCACTGTTGTTTTAGTGTATGTCCCAGGACCTGATTTTAATCTAGCTGCTGAACGCATCGCAGAAAGTTACAACAGAGCTGTAACTCAAACTGGAGAGCAGCCAGTGTTTTTATTGGGTGATTTTAACAGGTGTAATATTGCCACACATCTTCCAAGCCTTGAACAGTATGTCACAACCCTAACAAGAGGACATAATATACTGGACTTGTGCCTTGGTAATATACCTGGGGCATACATATCAAAACCACGTCCACCTTTAGGTCTTTCAGACCATAACGTGATCCTGCTGCTGCCAAAATACAGGTCACGACTAAAGACAGAGGGGACCATTACAAAAAACATAAAGATCTGGAATGAGGATGTGTCTGAGACACTAAGGGGCTGTTTTGAGCTAACAGATTGGGACATGTTTTTTAATGACTGTGGGGATGATTTTAGCAGACTTTCTGATGTACTCACCTCATACATTATCTTCTGTGAAGAAACTGTTACCCAAACTAAACAGGTAACCATCCACCCAAACAATAAGAAGTGGGTCACCAAGGACATAAAAGCCTGTTTGGTGGAAAAGAAAAAGGCTTTCCTACAAGGCGACAAAGCCAGAATGAGGGAGCTACAGAAAGAATTCTGGAGGATGGCCAAGTTGGCTAAAATCAGGTACAAAGACGAGGTGGAGAAAAAATTAACATCAGGAAATGCAAGAGAGGCATGGCAGGGTCTCAACATCATGATGGGCAGATCATCCAAGTCTGCAGTGGTTGACTGCCCAGACTCCACCTCTCTTGCAGAACAGCTCAACATCTTCTTCACCCGTTTTAACAGTAACTTCTCACCGATCACCTGGACCCCAGCATCCCTCAGTCCCCCCATACAAGCCCTCACCATCAACGAACACCTGGTAACCTCCATCCTACGCAAAGTAAACCCCAACAAAGCCGCTGGCCCAGACAGGCTCAGGGGCAGGGTGCTGAAGGACTGTTCCATCCAGCTAGGTGGAGTGTTTACCAGGTTGTTTCAGCACCTCTTGGATTCAGGCATCGTTCCAAAACAGTGGAAGGAATCCACCATCATTCCTATCCCCAAAGTCACCAAGCCAAAAGACCTAAAGGACTACAGACCAGTAGCCCTGACATCCATCCTCTGCAAATGTATGGAGAGAGTTGTATGTCATCAGCTGCTGGGTGAGCTTGAAGGCAAACTGGATCCACTACAGTTTGCCTACAAAACAAAAAGAGGCACTGATGATGCAAGTCTCACTCTTTTAGATACAGTCACCAAACAACTGGACTCCATACATCCACACACAAGGATTTTATTCATTGACTTTTCATCTGCTTTTAACACTGTAAATAACAACACCCTGCTACACCGCCTCTCTGACCTCCATGTTCACCCCACACTGATTTTATGGATAAAGGACTTTTTAATGGACAGACCGCAGCATGTGTTTTTAAATGGTTTTAATTCCAGTTCAGTGGTTTTAAAAACAGGGCTCCCCCAGGGCTGTGTTTTGTCGCCGGTCCTGTTCTCTGCATATACCAATAACATCACCTGTAGCAGGGAGGGACTGAGGCTCATTAAATATGCAGACGACATGGCCCTGGTGGCACACATCACCAACTCCCAGGCCCTGACAACATACCAGCAAGAGGTTCACACATTGGTCCAAACCCTTGCTGGAAGTTCACTGGAGCTCAACGTTTTGAAAACCAAAGAATTATGCTGTGGGTCTTCAGGAAAAAGCCCAGAACTGTTCCAACCCTTGAAGATCCAGGGTCTGTCTGTGGAGCAGGTGGAGACTTTTAAATATCTTGGGACAGAGTTTGACACTTGCCTGTCCTTTGGACAACACGCAAACTCTGTCCACAAAAAGGCGCAACAGCGTCTCCACCTGCTCAGAAAGCTCCGTTCTTTTAACATCAGTAAAGACATTTTAACCCTTGTTTACAAGTCACTCATCCAATCCATCCTCACCTATAACATAGTAACCTGGTTCAACTTCCTCACCGTCAAACACAAAACAAAACTCTCCCGGATAATAAATCAGGCCAGCAAAATCACCCAAACAGCCCAAACCCCCCTGTGTGAACTATATGGACGCTCAGTGATGAGGAAAGCCACCCTCATCACTGAGGACCCCTCACATCCCCTCCACCACTCCTTTATGCTTCTACCATCAGGCAGACGCTACAGAACCCCACTGGCCAGGAAAAAAAAAAAAAAAAAATCCTTTATCCCCTCTGCAATAGCTGTTCTTAATAACACAAAATAGGCTGCACTGTGTTTTAGTTATTTCATGCGTTTTAATTGTTTTTATTTATTACACTGTGTTTTTAATGTTTTTAGTTAATTTATATGTTTTTGTATTCATTTCTTTTACTACAGTGTGTTTTTATTGTGTGAAGGTGTTTGTAATGCTTGAGTGCGGTTTTTGTTGTCCTCTAGCCGTGACAAAAGATGAATTTCTGTTTTTATTTGGAACAGACAATAAAGATATATATTATTATTATTATTATTTATTTATTTGTTTGTTCGAAAGTTGAAACTCTGTGCTATTGTAAAGCCTTTTGAGTTTTTGACACCGGAGTTGGCAGGTCCAAGTACTAGAGCCTCGGTAGCACTCGGTGGTGGCCGTCAGTGGCACGCAGGACTATTCGAGTATCAAAATTATCATCCGAATCCCACCACAACCAACCAATATTCAGATATTCCTATATCGGGGACAAGCCCTAATATTAGTTTGTAAAGCAGCTAAGCTACCATACTGTTGGTTAGCTAACTTAGCCACTCTAGGCTACTTGGAACTACACCGTACTTGGCCTTAAGGTCAGCCTTATTATTACCTCCACCAAGGAGGTTATGTTATTGCCAGCATTGATTGGTTTGTTTGTTTGTTTGTGTTCAAAATAACTCGATAAGTTATGGACGGATTTGGATGAAATTTTCATGAAATGTGTGAAATGGGACAAAGAACACATGATGACATCGTGGGACTGATCCGGATCACTGTCTGGATCCAGGACTTTTTAAAAAAGATTCTTTAACACTGGGAGTGTTAGAAAGCCTTGCAGTGCCGCCTTGTGGTAGGAAAGTGTATTGCACATATATGGTGGGTGTCGGCCGCTCGTGTTCAACCACAGCAGTGCTACGGTGTGAGAATGATTACCGGACAGTCACCTTTATTTAAGGATACTTAGTCATTGGGAGATTGTGTTGGGGGTGGACTGAAGCTGCTTGGTGGAGGTCTGGATCTCTGAGGGCTTTTCTAGTTGTTGTTGGTGTTGTACTTTTGACTTAGTACAGACACCTCAGTATAACTATTTCACACAACTACTTTATTTCTAGTAACATGTACTTTGTGTTTATTCCAAATAAAAGGTTTATTTAAGTCAGCCTTATTGAGGTGAAAGTTACAGCAGCTTGGATTTTCATGGTTGTGTGTACTTGAACACCAATCCAATGTACTGTAGAGACAGACAGACAAGTTCACTCTCATTCACACCTACAAATAATTTAGAATCATCAATTAACCTCAGCATGTTTTTGGACTGTGGGAGGAAGCTGGAGAACCCAGGGAGAACCTGCAAACTCCACACAGAAAGATCCGAGGTGTCCTAACCGGGACGCGAACCAGGGGTCTTCTAGCTGTGAGGCGACGCTGCTGACCACCGAGCCACCGTGCAGCCCTCAACCCTCACCAGTTAACTCAAAACCAAACGTAAAGCTGACGGTTATCACTGTATTTAGTCCTCTAACATGATCACATGTTCAGCAGCTGAAGCAGGACTCCTGTTCTCCAGGGCACCACCCAATCTCCTCCCAGTCAGCCACACTTCCCTTCATATTCATGAATGAGCAGCTCTAGGTTTACATGTTTCGTTAGAAGATTTAGTTGGATGACATGCAGTATTTTGTCTACATGACATGATACCAATACAAACAATCTGTGTGATTAAAATCAACACATTTGTATCAGAAACATGTAAATGCTGAGAAGCTTTGAGACAAACAACGACCTGTTGGATAGTTGATAGTTTGGGAAGGTTAACTGGTAGCTGGAAAAGACTTTAAGTTTGGATTTGTGCCTCTTTAACACCAGTTTAACTTGGAAGACACAACAATAGATTATAGCATCATCAACATAAAGTGATCTGAAGCTTTTTTAACAAGTGATTACAAAAATTCCATTCAGATATAAACAGTAGTGGTCCTGGTACAGAACACTGGGGAACTCCTTCTTTTTAACCTTTCTGAAAAATAATTCCATGTCTTATTTCTTTCAGGTTATTGGCTTCATTTCTGTCATCGTCATCATTGTTGTGATTATCTGCTTGTGGTCAGCAATATGGAAATGGGTCGATCAGGATCCTTTCTTGCGTGGGATTGTGGAGCCATCTCAACAGTCCCCTTCTCCTGAACAAGGAAGTCCATCTCCATCTGATCCACCCCCACCTGAATCCTCCCCTCCTCCTCCACAGTCCTCTTCTTCTCAACAAGGAGGTCCATCTCCATCTGATCCACCCCCACCTGAATCCTCCCATCCTCCTCCTCAGTCCTCTTCTTCTCAACAAGGAGGTCCATCTCCATCTGATCCACCCCCACCTGAATCCTCCCATCCTCCTCCACAGTCCTCTTCTTCTCAACAAGGAGGTCCATCTCCATCTGATCCACCCCCACCTGAATCCTCCCATCCTCCTCCACAGTCCTCTTCTTCTCAACAAGGAGGTCCATCTCCATCTGATCCACCCCCACCTGAATCCTCCCCTCCTCCTCCTCAGTCCTCTTCTTCTCAACAAGGAGGTCCATCTCCATCTGATCCACCCCCACCTGAATCCTCCCATCCTCCTCCACAGTCCTCTTCTTCTCAACAAGGAGGTCCATCTCCATCTGATCCACCCCCACCTGAATCCTCCCATCCTCCTCCCAGTCCTCTTCTTCTCAACAAGGAGGTCCATCTCCATCTGATCCACCCCCACCTGAATCCTCCCATCCTCCTCCTCAGTCCTCTTCTTCTCAACAAGGAGGTCCATCTCCATCTGATCCACCCCCACCTGAATCCTCCCATCCTCCTCCACAGTCCTCTTCTTCTGAACAAGGAGGTCCATCTCCATCTGATCCACCCCCACCTGAATCCTCCCATCCTCCTCCTCAGTCCTCTTCTTCTCAACAAGGAGGTCCATCTCCATCTGATCCACCCCCACTTGAATCCTCCCATCCTCCTCCACAGTCCTCTTCTTCTGAACAAGGAGGTCCATCTCCATCTGATCCACCCCCACCTGAATCCTCCCCTCCTCCTCCACAGTCCTCGTCTTCTCAACAAGGAGGTCCATCTCCATCTGATCCACCCCCACTTGAATCCTCCCATCCTCCTCCTCAGTCCTCTTCTTCTCAACAAGGAGGTCCATCTCCATCTGATCCACCCCCACTTGAATCCTCCCATCCTCCTCCTCAGTCCTCTTCTTCTGAACAAGGAGGTCCATCTCCATCTGATCCACCCCCACTTGAATCCTCCCATCCTCCTCCACAGTCCTCTTCTTCTGAACAAGGAGGTCCATCTCCATCTGATCCACCCCCACCTGAATCCTCCCATCCTCCTCCACAGTCCTCTTCTTCTGAACAAGGAGGTCCATCTCCATCTGATCCACCCCCACCTGAATCCTCCCATCCTCCTCCTCAGTCCTCTTCTTCTCAACAAGGAGGTCCATCTCCATCTGATCCACCCCCACTTGAATCCTCCCATCCTCCTCCACAGTCCTCTTCTTCTGAACAAGGAGGTCCATCTCCATCTGATCCACCCCCACCTGAATCCTCCCATCCTCCTCCACAGTCCTCGTCTTCTCAACAAGGAGGTCCATCTCCATCTGATCCACCCCCACCTGAAACCTCCCATCCTCCTCCTCAGTACTCTTCTTCTCAACAAGGAGGTCCATCTCCATCTGATCCACCCCCACCTGAATCCTCCCATCCTCCTCCTCAGTCCACTTCTCCTGAACAAGGAGGTCCATCTCCATCTGATCCACTACTGTCTAAATCCTACCCTTAAGAGGATTAAGGGAAGGACTGACCTCATGTTAGTCCTTCTCCCCAGTGTCTCTCTTCACTCCAACATGATGTTCCAGGACTCACTGTGGTCAAAGCTACAGCTGTGCTACATGCTAACATCACATAACAGCTGCTAACATGTTTGTAGTCGTGCAGAAATGTGTTCACAGGACTCAGATGTAGCTCAGACTGATTTAAAAATGATCTAAAGACATTAATCTTTGTTGTGTTTTAAGCTACACATTGGTGATTTACTGATTGATGCATAAATACCAAGTCTGCATTGATCGTATTGATTGATGAGGTAAGATCTCCTCCAGGGTTTTACTGTGGAGGAAGACTTAACATGTAGAAACAGAGTGGATGTAAAACTGATCTGGGTTCAGGTTCTACCAGAACTCCAATGTGTTGTTCCTCCTACATGTCATGTGTCTATCTGCTGGACTGGTGAAGTTCTGATCCATGTGGACCCCCCTCTATGGACTTCAAGGAGACATTCATAGTCTGAAGGTAGAACTCTGATCAGTGATAAAGTTATAGGAGATGAAGAACCAGATAATCAAAGGAGGTCAAGGAGGAACTCTGTTCAGATTTAGTTGATATTTCATGGAATGACTGATTAAACTGAGAATAACCACATGAGGAGGTTTAGATGTGGGAGCAGAAGTGATGAAACACTGACCTCTAGTGTTCTGTTTCCAGACTACAAGTTTTAGCTTCCACAACTTCTGCAGCTGCAGCCCTTTTGACCAACCAGTACCTGTCTGCTGCGTCAGGAGACCCCTGAGCCAGCCAGGCCTGAAAAGCCTCCTTCTTCAGCCTGACGGCTTCCTGGTTTTGGGTTTCCACCACAACAGGCACCAGTGACCTTCTGGCCACAGCTCCTATCAGCTGCTTCTGCAATGGAGGCTTTGAACATGGACCACTCCGACTCCACGTCCCCAACCTCCCTCGGGATGCAGGAAGAACTCTTCTGGAGGTGGGAGTTCAAACCTCCATGGACAGACTCCTCCATCAGATGTTCCCAGCTCACCCTCACTACACGCTTGGGTTTACCAGGTCTGTCTGGCAGCCTTCCCCACCATGGGATCCAACTCACCACCAGGTGGTGATCAGTTGACAGATCTGCTCCTCTCTTCACCGAGTGTCCAAGACATACGGCCGCATGTCTGATAATATGACTACGGCGTCGATCATCGACCTTTGGTGTAAGATGTTCTGGGACAAGGTACATTTATGAGCCACCTTATGCTGGAATATGGTTCTCGTTATGGACAATCTATGATGAGCACAGAAGTCCAATAACCAAGCACCACTCAGGTTCAGATTGGGCAGGTCGTTCCTCCAGATCACCTCCCTCCAGGTTTCTCCATCATTGCCCACAAGAGCGTTGATGTCACCAAGGAGAACTATGGAGTCCCCAGATGGGACCCCTTCCAGGACACCACCCAGAGACTCCAAGAAGGCCGATTACTCTGAACTACTGTTCATCAGCACAAACAATAGTCAGAGTTCTCCCCTCCGTTACACCCAGTCACAGAGAGGCGACCCTCTCCTTCTCCGGGGGGAACTCCAACAAAGCGCCACTCAGCCGGGGCCTCATGAGTATCTCCACACCTGCCCAGCGCCTCTCATCCTGGGGAACTCTGGAAAAGGAGAGAGTCCAGCCCCTCTCCAGGAGTTTGGTTCCTTGCTGGGCGTGGAGGTGAACCCAACTATATCTAGCCAGTAATGTTCCACCTCCAGCACCAGCTCAGGTTCCTTCCCCACCAGTGAGGTGATGTTCCACATCCCCAGAACTAGTCTATGCCACCAGGGGGCGGTGCGCCCAGGCCCCGATTTCCTGCCCTACAGGTGGTGGGCCCACTGGGTGGTGGCTCCATGTAACTTCTTCAGGCTGTGCCTGATCGAGCCCCACGGGGCCCCAATGCTCGGCCACCAGTCACTCTCTGATGAGCTCCCCCCAGGGCTGGCTCCAGGAAGAGGTCCTGGTTTCCCTGTCCCTGGTGAGGTGGTGGCTTTCCTTTCCTTTGTTTTCATCAGAGTTTTCTGAATCACTCTTTGTCTGGTCTCTCCTCCAAGACCAATTTATCTTCAGAGAACCTACCAGGGGCTGATGCCCCAGACAACAAAGCTCCCAAGGTCACAGAGACACTCAAACCCCTCCACCATGACAAGGTGGCGATCCATGGGGGGGACACTATAGGAAACTCATCAGGAAAAAGCTGAAATGCTGCCATGAGGGCTAAAGATGAACTGGAGACTTGAGGAAAACGTGGAGCATATTCACACTGAGGCAGTGAAGACAATGAGTCAGGTGGAGCACATTAAGGCCAGTCAGTTATTCACACAGGTGGGAAAGCAGACAAACACTGGGGAGTGTAAAGACACCAGCAACGACACAAGAGAGCACAACACACAACAGGAAATGCCAAAATAAAACAGGAAATACAGGAAACATGACCTGTGAGTGGGAGCTGTGCTATACAACTATTTTCATATATAAAACTATACAGTTGAAAACACTGTTGTGAAACCTGTACATGTAATTCTAAGATAAATCTCATTTAACAAACACATCTGTGTAAAATTACAGGACCAATGCTACTTGTATGTTGTCACTGACTGTGTCCAGTTTTAGAAACGTATTTACAGCATTAAACTTGACTGAACAGTTTAACTTTTAAATTAATAATTATTCTCCAGGTGATAATCGGTCAGCTTCCATTATGCGTCTGTCATTTAAAGATGGTCACTACTGTATGACTGATTTTTACATAGTTTTTTTTCATTAAAGTATTATAGCAGCTATAAGCTGGTTGTGTTTCTCTTTGTCGGGCACCATTGCTGCCAGACTCTTTTTTTGTTGTTTTAACAGTGTAGCTCACTGAAGACGTGTCTGTGGTGTGTCTATTTTGTTTGTTTCATCTTATCTATTGATCAAATATAGAAGTGAAAATGAGGTTGTGGTTTCAGCAGCAGCTGTGCCTTTCAGTTGAACCTTTTTTTTTGGTTAGTGTTTTGATGCCACAGTGTTGTCGGGATGGAGCAGCTCTTTAAAACTTTCCGATAACAACATGAAAGGGTTGAGAGGTTGAACTGTTATTGAAAGCTGCAGTTTACTGCTTAACCAATGATTTTTAATGTCGGAATATGAAAAATTCTTAACCCAAAATAAGCAATTTTCTCTAAACTTCCCCAAGTTTAGAGGAAGCCTAAATTTTCCCAGTCAACATGAAAGTAAACAGTGACTAAAAACAAAACTTAAGCAACAAAATGAAACTCCTGCCCATCCCATGGTTGGGGTTATTGATGCGGTGGAACCATCTCCAGCAGCATCTGCAGTGCAGCTTTTTTGTGATGTTTTTATTTCAATTGAATTGGGCGCTCTCATTAATTGATGTCATAATGTATTTCAAATATATTGATAACATCAACTGAGAGAATGAACTTTATGTCACAGTCCTCCCAACATATTGGACTTCTGGGGGCCCCCCTCTTGGAGGCGCAAAATGGTTTAGTCCGCCCGACAGCGACCGGCGGCAAGTGTAACGTCAGTGAGCCCGGATTGAATGACCTGGGGGTAGACGTCATGCTGCCCTAAAAACATGGATCAGGGTTTGACAAGCAAATAGTTCGGCTAGTCTAAGCGTCGACTGTAGGAAAGCATATCCTTACTTCACGTTTGACTTTTAATGAACATATTTGCAACCTTTCGCATTATCTTGCACTTGTTCTAACTGGCAGATGTCAAGCACGGTCAAGCGCCCTCTTGTGGACACTCACCAGCTGTGACTGGTTGACAGCCTTAGAGCTCCGCCCATAGAACACAAAAATGAGCCACATTTAAAAGACAGTCTGTCAACATAATAAGCAATGCTCGGTTGTATGTTTCATTATGTTTAGCTGTTTATCTTGCACTGAAATGGCTCTAGGAACACAAAGTTAGCTTACTTTAAAAAGTAGGTTGGGTTATTTGTATGTTAACATACCCCTTTTTTTTTTTGCTCACGCGCCTCGTGCACTGGCATGGATGGAGGCCCACTGACATTGAGAGTCTACAGGGCCCAGAATTTGGTGCTACACCCCTGCCTACATCCTCACATCTGCCCAGTGCCTCTCATCCTGGGCAACTCTGGAAAAGGAGAGAGACCTTTTAATCCAAGTCAGCTAGTTTTATCTAAACTTCATGAAGACATTTGTTGCCTAAACTGACCCAAACAACAAGTGACAGCAAAAGTTAACAGAGAACAGAAACAAAGCTTTAGCCACAAAATGAAGCTCCTGCCCATCTATGGGCATTGGTCCAGTGGCACCATGTATAGAAGTTGTGAAAGAACAGAAATAATTTGATGCCCCACAGGTTGGTTTTGCAGCTTCAGCAGCATCAGAAGTCCAGCTACAGGAAATGTCTGGTTTCCTGTTGGTCCCATATATGTGATCGTATTTTCCAGATGATTCAAACCCGTCAAACATGGAGAGTCTGAAAGTAGCACTGAAACATTTTGTGACCCAAGTCACTAAGAAAGGCAGTAGAACTCTGATCAGTGATAAAGTTATAGTAGATGAAGAACCAGATGATCAAAGGAGGTCAAGGAGGAACTCTGTTCAGATTTAGTTGATATTTCATGGAATGACTGATTAAACTGAGAATAACCACATGAGGAGGTTTAGATGTTGGAGTAGAACTGATGAAACACTGACCTCTAGTGTTCTGTTTGCAGACTACAAGTCAGTGATTGTCTCCTAGAAATGTTAGGTTTGTTTCTTAGATTGCATTTAATAGAAAACTGAGCTGCAGCCTGGATCCTGTTCAGTCTGCATGTAGTTATAATCATCCATTAGTTCTTGAACACATTCATTCATTCATGTGGCTTCAACTGCCTGTGAGGAGTTCCACATATTTATTCTCTCACTAAATCACATGATGAATGAGCTGAGATTCACTGGACTCAAGGTGTTATTGGTGGCTAAACTGCTTGGGGAGGATTGGATGGTGGTGTTAATTATGCTAAAACTGCCTGGGGATGGTTGAATCAAAGTGTGAACAGTGATGAAACTTCCTCAGGCAGGTTCATTTAAGATGTTAATGGTGCTGAAACTGCCAGGTGAAGGTGAGTCAAGGTCTGAATGCTAGTCAGAGTGTCTGGGGATTTATGATTCAAGGGTTTGTGTTGCTAAAACTACCTGGGGAGGGATGTGCTAAACTGCAAGGATGTTGAAATGGCCAGGTGAGTCAAGGTGCCAATTATTGTGAAACTGCCTCACGAGGGCTAATTTATAGCGTGAATGATGCTGAAACTGTCTAGGGAGGGATGACTCAAGGTGTTTCTGGTGGGGAAACTGCCTGGGGAGGCCTGAACCAAGATGTTTAAGGTGGTTAAACTGCTTGGGGAGGAATGGATCAAGGTGTGAATGGTAGTTACACTGCTTGGGCAGGCATGACAGGGCTGCATGGTAGATTATTATATGTACTGCTGATATTAAATCCACGTCTAACTATAGTGCACTGGAACCTCATGGCTGTAACGGCACTAAACTGAGCAGCAGTGGTGCTTCGGCGCAATCATAAACATTAGAACCCTTCATTTAGAGTTTAACTGACCGGTCCAACAGTATAAAAAGAGTTAAAAGACTGCTGATCTGAAGGTTGTCCAGAAGATGACCATCAACTCCTTCAACGAGGAGCCTCAGAAGGTCTGAAAGGCTGTCATGGAAGCAGATGAATGGAAGCTGACTGAAGGTAGGAGTGAAGCAGGAGAAGGTGAACGAGCAGCAGAGATGATGCAGCCTTCAGAGGACCGTGGAGAGAAGATGGTTCAAGAACTTCACAGGACTGAGGCTGGAGTCAGAACATCCAGAACCACCAGACGTCTTCAGGACAGGAGATGCAGCCGTCACAGTCCCAATAACAGGCAGCAGATCTTAGCTGGGCTGAGGAGAAACAGAACCGGACGGTTCTCAGTGGTCCAAGGTCCTAAATTCTGCTGTTCATCTGGAGATCAGGGTCCCAGAGTCTGGATGAAGACTGGAGGAGCTCAGAATCCAAGGAGTCTGAGGTCTGAGATCTTCACTGCTGTGGTGTGTCTCTGTCACGTTTCTGCTGCCCTTCCACCTCGTCTTCGTCTTCTCTCTCTCCTTCCACCTCTTTTGTCTCTCCTATCTCATCTTCTCCATCTACTTTGCTCAGTTGTTCATTCAAAATTCAAAATAACTTTACAATGTTTCCTTGGCGGATGTTGAATCAGTTTTAGCTTTTGTAGCCTATTTACACAGAACTAATGTCAGACCCAGCTAACATTACATACATAGATAACGAAATAATGTTCTGCAACCTGATTTTTATCATCTCAATATCAGCACTGCAACTATCCCAGCACTGTGCTTTCATTATCATTTCATTTCTTAATAGATAGTTAATCAGGTTTTACCTCTTTCCTCCAATGTCTCCTTTCCTTGTGACTCCTTGCTCCCTCACTTCACACCACTCAGTTTTCTAAACTAATCAGTCTCGTGCCCCATGGGGATGGTATCCATAAGATTTAATCAGTACTGCTACTTACACCAGTACTGCTTATCGATACTGTACTTTAACGATATCCTTGTCTGCACTTCTTTTTTTAGTTTTTTATAATAACATTTTTAAAAACTATAAAAAACATCAATCAAAGGGTGCAGGTCTTCACTATGAACCTGGTTACAGCTGGGTGACACTCAGTCACCCTCTCCTCTGTCCTCCTCCACCAGCTGTTAATGTGAAGGGGCTTTGGGTTTAGGTTAGACTTGGACTTGGACTCGTGGTAGTAGAGGGAGAAGTGGGCTGGTTAACTGGAGCTGCAACTTCAAAAAAGCCACAGAATCTTTAAATAAGTGCATTCATAAATTCAATCTGACCTTTTGATCTACAATCAGAGCAATGTAGACAGTGTCTACGAAAACCAGCAGGCTTTACTTACAAATTAAAACATGCATTAAGTTTCAATAACCTGCCCAGCAGTTTATACCAGTTTAAAGCTCCACTGTGAGGTCAGGTAAATGCCAGCACACTGTCCTGACAAAATCTCTTAACTCCTCACTTTTGGCAAAAAATTAAATGCAGCTCTTTTACTTTGACAGCATCTTTACTGTGTGATAATAAGAAAACAGCTGAAGTATTTCTACCACTGACAACATTCAGTTAGAGATAACTGAAAATAAAAAGACCAGAGTTTGTCTGAAGCCCCAGAATGATTAAACCTCCACTGCTCTGAAACTGGCTCTGGATTGGTTCAGATGATGCTCTGACTTTCAGACTGACTTTATGAACACACCCAGAGCTGAATAATCATGGCTAATGTTTACTTTTAATAAATTACACATGTTCATGTATTCAGCTAACTTTGCATGTGGGCTCAGTGCCGCTAGCATAGATACCATCTCTGGTTAATGAGGGACCAGCTGTGAGCCAGGATGTCTGAACTTTGTCCGTGATGGACTTTAGAGAGAAGGTCCACTAGGTTGATGGTGTTTCCATCCTTGTATTCAAACAACTTGCTGCACTGGTGGCAACCAGCTTTGTTTGTGTCAGTCCTACTGAAGTGTAACCTCACTCTGGACGTTTAGATCTCTCTGCCATCGTAAAGCTGCAGGTCAGTGACGGAGAGCTGCTCCGACAGGCAGCATTCACTTGTGGATCTAGATCAGGGGTCTCAAACTCCAGTCCTCGAGGGCCGCAATCCAGCATGTTTTAGATGTTTTCCTCTTCCAGCACACCTGATTCAAATGTTCAGGATCGTTATCAGGCTTCTGCAGAGCTTCAGGATGAGCTGATCATTTTAAATCTGGTGTGTGGGAAGAGGGAAACATCTAAAACATGCTGGATTGCGGCCCTCGAGGACCGGAGTTTGAGACCCCTGATCTAGAGGGACAAGACCTCATAGACGCGTATCTTCATCTTCTTGTAAAGAACAATGAGGACTGGTGAGACTAAATCCGCTAAATAAAATTCTTCCTACGTCCTAAAGTGCTGTAAACAGAACCGTTACCGTCAGAGCTTATCCATCCTCTGGTTTTGAAAAATTTCCCCATAAAACCTCATAGAATCTCATAGAACCTCACAGAACTTCATAGGACCTCATAGACCCCCTAATTTGTTCTTTTTCTAACACACACACACACACACACACACACACACACACACACACACACACACACGTCGTATTGATCTGAATGTTCGTCTTTAGTCTTTGTCACCGTCTAAACTCATAATTTTTTCTGTTCTGCGTTTTAAAAAGAGAAACTGTGACGTCACCAGCAGCAGCAGCTGTGACGACTTCGGTGTCGCGGTGGCTGACGGGAACTCTGCGGGTCAGGTGTCAGATGTCAGGTGTGCCCTACCTGCTGCTCGATCTGCTGCTCTCCGTGATCCGCTCCTTCACCGGGTTTCCTGCCGCCGAACCGGTCCGAAACACCGACTCACACCGGGACGTTCAGCCCACAGAGGCTCTGAAGCTCCGCTCGGTTCCACCCGGAGACACCTGCCGCCTGACGCCGCTCACCTGCCGCCTGACGCCGCTCACCTGCCGCCTGACGCCGCTCACCTGCCGCCTGACGCCGCTCACCTGCCGCCATGACCGCGGGACGCTTCGGACGTTAAACTCCGGTGGATCACGAAGCAGAACCGACACCGCCTCTCATGGATTTACTGGACTCGGGACAGAAGTTCAGTCCGACTCAGGTGAGTCCGTACCTGGTACCGGCCGTGACGTCAGAGCGGGCTTCACCTGCGATCAGAATGAGGAAGTTACAGACTGAACTGGCTCTGATGGTTTCTGTCCCAGTTCATGACTGGTTTAATAAACGGCTGAGACCCAAAGTTAAGATCAGAACAAGTCAGAGGGTTTCTTCTGCTGGAGTCCAGTAATTAGGATCAGACCTGGAGACAGCTTCAGTCCTGAGTTTATGATGTTTTATCGTGTTTTATCTTGTTTTTAATGTTTGCTCCGTGGATTCTGTGCAATTCAGTCCAAGTCAGCTGGACTCAGTGACACGTCTGTGAGGATGTGTTGCTCTGATCCAAGGATAAGGACCAGTCCATCCTCACAGACGTCTTCCTGAGTCCAGTCGTATGTCTGGAAGGTAAAGTCCTGGAGCAAAACTAGAAAATAGTTCAGCACTGAAACACTGAAAAAAGTGCAAACCTAGCAGCCAGAACAACAAGTACAAAACTACAGAAGAATGGAATATTCAAAGGCAGAGACAATAACGGCTGTAAAATGATGTTTTTAGCAGACTTAAATAGTAAATCTGTAGTTGGGTCTGAGCACCGACAGTGTGTAGAACAACAGAGTTATTCTACAGTTTATTATTATTATTATTTTACAGACTTTTGAATTTTGAGGCCCTAAAAATACTTAAAAATGCGTATAACTTGGCACACCCATGAGACCTGGTGAAAGATTTAATATTTTGGGGGAATTACACATATGAATGGCAAAATGACTCAATAGCGCCACCTTGAAAATTAAAAATATTGGGCCCCCTGAACTACGTTTCACTTAGAACTACGAAACTCAGTACTCATGTGCATCACATCAAGACGCACAAAAAAGCCTCTAGAACCCGTACCCACAATGCAACAGGAAGTCCGCCATTTTAGATTTACTGTCAGATTTTTGGCGATTTTGGCGAAAATTTTCAAATTTTTTAGAGCAAAGTCGTCCTAGGGGGATAACTCTGACAGATCTCAAATGTGGCCGACATATACTTCAGACATTGGTGAACAGAAGTCGTTAAAATGTTCCGCTAACGTTTGAGGGCGTGGCCGTGGTGGACCGCGGCGTTTTGCCATGACAGAAACAGGAAGTGCTGTCTAACTAGCCTGTATGAGCTCCAATCAGACTCAAACATCACATGCATGATCACAGTCAGGCCCTGATGACAGCCATATGGCGATTACCTGTCTCTGTCACAGCGCCACCTGGTGTGCATGTGAGCAATAGCTGAGCAGCACGGATTCGAAGACCCGTCCAATGCTGCTCTCAGCTTTAATTCTACTGGATATTATCTGTAATTTAACAAAACAGAGAAATGCCAGTTTAAAAATGATTAGGCATTTTTTAGTCTTGAATATTTTTTCTTTTAAATAACTACAAATGTCTGTAAAATAACATTATTTTAGATGCTTTCAATACAGTAAAAATAGTGTCAAACATTGTAAAACAACAAATGGATTTTTGGGAAATATACGGATCTGTTATGTGGATGTTAGTCATAGATAGTTTTTTGCAGTTAACATGTAAATTGATGCCTCTTTTTGTGGATATTATCAGCATATTAACTGCAGCATCAGAGTGAAATGTTCCCAGAATTACAGTTAATATTCATCTTTTACCGCGTGGAGCTCGTTGCTACAACAGACCACTGCTGCTGAGCAACAGGGTCCACTGAAGCTAACCAGTTAGCCGCTAACGAGAAACAACAGGATGGAAACATGAAGCAGACGCTGTGAAATTAAGAGAAGAAACTTTATCAGACTCAATATGAACTTAGTCTCCACTGACAGCTGAACACTGAAAAGAAAAAGGTTTCACTGAATTATTTCCCCCCCTGTAATTTTATTTAACAGTTTACTGGTATTTACTATGTGCTCCTTTATAGTTGGATTACAGAAAATAACTAGAATGAACACTCCAAAAATTAACCATTAAAAACTAAACAAAAACAAAATAGTTAATTTCTGTCTTACTATTAATTTTTCTAAAGTTTCCTCAGTATTCTTATGGTAACTTTACGACACTGTTAAAACAAGCGGCCGTGTTTTAACAGCTTGGTGTCAAAAATGATCAGAAAATATCTAATAGAAAACAGTAATTCCCGTAGTTAAAATACATTTTCTAGTCTTATTTTTACACGGCTTTTTAATGTTTAATGTATTTGAGTTTCTGTTGTGTGTCTGCTGTACACGTCTTTCCTTGTTTACTGATCAGGCGTTAAAGTGTAGACGTGAAAGTGAGGTTGTGGTTTCAGCAGCAGCTTCGCCTCCCAGCTGAACCTTTTTGTCGGTTGTAGTTTTGACGTCACGGTGTTGTCGGGCGGAGCAGCTCTTTCACACCGTGCTGCCGTGTTCAGGACGCAGCATGCTGAATATCAGCCGTGCAGACATTCCTGAGCGGCTACACCCTGATCACAGCAGAACAGGTTCACAGATCAACCCTCGGGCCGAGTATCGCCTCAGATTTCATATCAATCACCAGATGAGACTCCTGAGATTTAGGCTTTTAGAGAAACTTAACTCAGTCACTTTTAAAACTTATCAGAAACTTAAGAAAACAAACAAAAAAAACCCCAAACATTAACAATTAATTGAAAATATCTGTGGTGGACACGTTATGAACTATCGCTACATTAGCTGAGAAATAATGTTAGCACCTATGTTAGCCAAGAGAAGTTAATGCTAGCCAATATATTAGCCTAAGTAGGAAGCAGCTAGCCACAATGTTAGCTGCTATATTAGCCTAAACAAGGTAATGTTAAGCTATTAAAGTAATGTTAGATGCCAGGTTTGCCTAAGGACAATGTTAGCTGCTATATTAGCCTAAATAAGATAATGTCAAGCTATCAAGATAATGTTAGATGCTAGGTTTGACTAATAAGGACAATGTTAGCTGCTATATGCTAGCCTAAATAAGATAATGTTAGGCTATCAAGATAATGCTAGATGCTAGGTTTGCCTAATAAGGACAATGTTAGCTGGTATATTAGCCTGAACAAGATAATGTTAGGCTATCAAGATAATGTTAGATGCTAGGTTTGACTAATAAGGACAATGTTAGCTGCTATATGCTAGCCTAAATAAGATAATGTTAGGCTATCAAGATAATGCTAGATGCTAGGTTTGCCTAATAAGGACAATGTTAGCTGGTATATTAGCCTGAACAAGATAATGTTAGGCTATCAAGATAATGCTAGATGCTAGGTTTGCCTAATAAGGACAATGTTAGCTGGTACATTAGCCTGAACAAGATAATGTTAGGCTATCAAGATAATGTTAGATGCTAGGTTTGATTAATAAGGACAATGTTAGCTGGTATATTAGCCTAAATAAGGTAATGTTAGGCTGTCAAGATAATGTTAGATGCTAGGTTTGCCTATATAAGGACAATGTTAGCAGCTATATTAGCCTAAATAAGGTAATGTTAGGCTGTCAATGTAATGTTAGATGCTAGGTTTGACTAGTTTATGTTGACCTAATCGGTGTTTTGTTAGCTTTTGTGTTAGCCTAAACAAGAAACTGTTAGCCTAATCAAGATAATATTCGCTCCTAGGTTTGCCTAAACTAGATGTTTACAGCTACATTAGCCTGATCAAGATAATTTTAGATGATTTGCTTGCTTAATAAAGATAGTGGTAGCAGTTATGCCAGTCTAAGCGAGATGATATTAGCCACTTTGTTAGCTTAAACATGATGACCTAAGCTGCTGAATTAGTTAAAACAAGACAACATGAGCTGCTATATTAGCCTAAACAAGAAACTGCGCGATTAAGATAATGTTAGTTGCTATATTCCCTAGATATTGTTAGCCTAATCAAGATAATGTTAGCCACTGCGTTAGCCTAAACAAGATAATGTCGGATGCTTTGCTTGCTTAATAAAGATAATGGTAGCAGTTACGCCAGTCTAAGCTGTGTTAGCATATAGCATTGTCTTGATAAGGCCAATGCTTAGCCTTATCAAGACAATGCTCGCTGCACCAGCTTTAACAGGATATTTGTGACATACACAATTTAACACTATCTGCTATGTTAGCTTTAGCAAGACAACATTAGCAGCTACATTTTCTGTCAACACAGATGTTGGCGTTCAAAATGTCAACAGTGAGGTGAGAATTTGATAAGAAAACAAAATGGCGGGTCGAGTTCATCACAAACTCTTGAGCCTTCATCACAGAATGAGGACAAATTAATCCTGTACCTCAGTTTTCTCTGACTTCCTGCCTCCGTCCTCCAGGACCCTGAATGGGACACGACGCTGCAGTTCCTCCCGGCGTCGGACTCCAGGCAGCTGGAGAAGAAGCCCGGCTGCAGGAGGAAGCTGTGGATGGGAGTGGGGCTGCTGGTGGCGGCTGCTGCTGTGGCTCTGCTGACCGGACTGCTGGTTTGGCATTTCCGCTGTGAGCAGCTCAGACAGATGTGATGACTTTATGCAGCAGACATTCAGAAACACTGGTTCAACTCTCTGACATGTTGCTGCCACCTGAAACATTAATGCCAGAAAATAAAGTAGTGACTAGCTACTATGTTAATCTATAAAGATGATCTTAGATTCTCTGTTAGCCAAACAAGCTAATGTTAGCCTCTAAGTTAGCCTAGGTAATGTAATGTTAGTTCCTATGTTTTTCTAAACAAGACGATATTATCATGTGTGTTAGCTGAACAAGATAATGTTAGCCTTTGTTAGCCTACAAAAAGATATTAGCTCCTCCATTAACCTAAACATGATAATGTTAGCCTTTATATTAGCATAAACAAGATAATGTTCACTTTCAGCCTCTGTTAGGCTACAAAAAGATATTAGCTCCTCCATTAACCTAAACATGATAATGGTAGCCTAATGTTTGCCCAAATATGATAATGTGAGCCTTTATATTAGCATAAACAAGATAATGTTCACTTTCAGAATCTGAGTTAGCCTAAACAAGATGATTTTAGCCTCTGTGTTAGCCTAAACAAGACAATGTTAGCTTGTATGTTAGCCTAGGCAAGACGATATAAGCCTCTATGTCAGCCTAAACAAGGTGATGTTAGCCTTTATGGTTGGCTAAAAAAGGAGGATTTCAGCTTCTGTGTTAGCCTAAACAAGAAAATGTTAGCCTCCATATCTGCCTAAGCAACATAACATTAGCTTCTATGTTAGTTTAAACAAGATTAGCCTCTATGTTAGCCTGAACAAGGTGATATTAGTCTCTGTGTTTGCCTAAAAAAGCTAATGCAGTAAGAAAAAACATGTTGCTTGTCTATCCTAGTTTCTTTTATCACCCACTTACTGTTCTTCCACATAAAACCTGATTTATTACTTTGTTTTGAAAAAAAGTCAGAAAAATAACAACGTTATGAGCTATCGCTATGTTAGGCCAAACAAGATAATATAAGCTATGTTAGCCTAAATAAAATAATCTCAGGTTCTATGTTGTGTTATTTAGGCTAATAGTAGCTTATGCTATCGTACTTAGCCTTAGCACGGTAATGTTAGCTACTATGTTTGTCTAAACAAAATAATATTAGCCTGAACAAGATAATATTATTTTATGTAATGATACTGTAGGCCTCTATGTTAGTGTAAACAATATAATGTCAGCCTCTGTCTTAGCCAGAAAAATAATATTAGCTTCTACGTTAACCAAAACATAATCATCTTAGCCTAAATGTTAGCCTAGATACGATAATGTTAGTCTCTATATTAGCACAAAAAAGATAATGCTAGCTTAAACAACAAAATGTTAGTCTCTACATGAGCATAAACAAGATATTGTTAGCATGTATGTTACTTTAAGCAAGATAATATTAGCCTCTGTGTTAGCCTGAACAAGGTGACTTTAGCCTTTATGTTAGCCTACAGAAAGATAATGTTAACCTCTGTGTTAGCCGAAACAAGCTAATGTTGGCTTCTTTGTTAGTCTAAACAAGATTAGGCTATGTGTTAGCCTTAAAAAAGCTAAAGCATGTTGCTGTCTGTTGGTCTGTTTGTGTGTAAATAAAGTTTTTTAAAGTCTTTGTTTCTCTGCAGTGCGTAATGACATCAGAGTGAAGCGCTTTTACATTGGCTCTATGGGAATCAAGAACCAGCGCTTCCTGCCGGAGTACGAAGATCCCAGCAGCCCTCAGTTCACTAAGCTGGCTGCTCTGGTCAGACAACAGGTGAGACATGACCGCCCCAGAGCATCATGGGAGGTTGAGTCATACAGTCTGTGATGTTGGTGCTTTGTGGCTTCCTCTGTTATGACTTCCTGTGCTAGTTGAGGTGGAAATAAACAGAACTGAAGACATGTGACCTTTTTCTCTTCCAGCTGAAGCTGATCTATTCCAGAAACTCGGTTCTCGACAAATACTTCAAAGACTCCTCTGTCCAGGCCTTCAGGTACAAACTGATGCAGAACCTTTCTGTGAGATGCAGCAGGTTAATCTCTGACGCTGACACCCAGGAAACAGGATCTATTTACAATAACTTTAGTTTTACCTTCAGACTATGAATATTTTGTCTTTTATCTGCAAACACAACACTCGAGGTCAAGTCTTTTATCATTTTCTACTCTGACATAAACTAAATCTGATCAAAGTTCCCCCTGAACTCCTCAGAATCATCTGGTTCTTCATCTACAGTAACTTTATTTACTGAAGTAGAGTTTTACCTTCATATGATGAATATTTCCAGAGTTACAGGCTCTTGACGTACATAGAGGTGGATCCACATTTTACACTTTTCAATGGACTTTTTATATGATACATCCCATAATACTGATCCTTAAAATTGGTTACAAAAGATAAACAAAACCAGATATGGGATATGCAAAAACAACATTTCACAATGCTGTAAAAATGTATTCGTGACAATAAAGCTTTCTTCTTATTATTCTTTGTGCTGCAGTGAGGGAGATGGCGGCGGCGATAGCATCGTGGCGTACTACCAGTCAGAGTTCGACGTTCCCGTCCCTCAGCAGGACTCGCTGGACGAAGCCATCGAGTCTCTGGAGCCGCCGGCAGAAAGTCACCAGGGCCGACAGGGACGAGTCCTGCTGAGGCCTGAAGAAGTTCTGAACGTCAACGGCGTCATCTCACGAGGTTCAGAGGCTCCTCAAACATTTCTAGCCAACTGTATTTACAAAACAGAGTCAGCTGCTACATTAGCCGAAACATGAATATATTAGCTGCTACATTAGCTGCTACATTAGGCTAAACATAATAACACTGGCTTGTACATTTGCGTAAATATACTAACATTAGGTGCTACTTTAGCCTAAACATAACAATGTTAACTGCTATGTTAGCCTAAACATGACAACATTAGCTGCTACATTAGCCTGAACATGACAAGACTGGCTTGTACATTTCCCTAAATATACTAACATTAGCTGCTACATTAGCCTAAACATGATAACATTAGCTGCCATGTTAGCCTAAACATGATAACACTGTCTTGTACGTTTGCCTAAATATGCTAACATTAGGTGCTACGTTAGCCTAAACATGATAACATTAGCTGCTATGCTAGCCTAACCATGATAACATTAGCTGCTATGTTAGCCTAAACATGACAACATTATCTGCTACTCTAGCCTAAACATTATAACATTAGCTGGTACGTTAGCCTAAACATGATTACACTGAATTGTACATTTTCCTAAATATACTAACATTAGGTGCTGCATTAGCCTAAGCATAATAATGTTAGCTGCTATGTTAGCCTAAACGCGGCAACATTAGCTGCTACATTAGCATAAACATGATAACACGGACTTGTACATTTGCCTAAATATACTAACATTAGCTGCTGTGTTACCCTAAACATAGTAGTTTTAGCTGGTATGTTAGCCTAAACATGATAACATTATCTGCTACATTTGCCGTTGACACAGTAAGATTAAAACATTCATGCTACCTCGCATCCTGCAAACCGATGTTTGAATCATGTCTTTGCGTTCACAGCAATCGATCCTCGCATGACCAGAACCTCATTATTTGGTGAGAGCAGCTTTGCTTTTGTACATTTCTGTTAAATGTGTTAATTTTTTTCATAATGTGGTGTCAAGCAAATGATAATGATCCAATTTCACATCCACGATCCTGACGCAGACGTTCGAACAAGGACTTTTGTCATCATCAATCTTTTAAAAGTGTTTCCCATCATGTTTGTTTCCAGTGAATAAGTCCTTAGACATCCATGTAAATAAAGAAGGCTTCCTCCAGTCGCCTGGCTTCCCCGACTCTTCGTACCCTCCGAACATCTACCTGAAGTGGATGCTTCGGGCCGATCCGGGCCACCGAGTCCGGCTCAACTTCCACACTCTGATCCTGGACGACGACTGTCAGCAAGACTTCATCAAACTCTACGACTCGCTGGTTCCAATCGGGGACCGAGCGCTGACAGAGTGAGACTCACCAGCTCTTTACCACAATCAAAGTTTAGATTAGCGAATTTTTGACTATACCTACCTGCTATTTTTCACCATATACTCCCTTCAAACATGCAGTTCAGACTCCAAATGGTCTGGCTGCTTACATACAATTGATTTTCCTTTCATGATTAAGAATGACGAATATGAGATTACAACAAAACCCCCAAAAAAGAGCCATTTTCTACTTTGTTAGGTTTGATTTTCAGTGGACAGTGGAAATTTTTTTCTTTTGTTGTTGTTGATTTACAGTAGCCGAGCCTTGTACACAACTGTGGTGACTTTAACTGCTGTGACATGTAGGTCTTATGACTTGCACAAAGCCAAGACTACAATGAATGATTTGCATCGAGTGACATGCCATAATGACTTGTGATGGGACCAAATTATTGTTTTGCAGGCCACCCAACCAACAAGTCCCCAGTAAAGATTGAGCTCCATCTCTTGACCAACAAATCCAAAGTCAAAACCAACAAGTGACTAGTAAAGACCAACAAGTTCCATCTTAAGATCAGGAGTCCCAAGTCAACACTGCTAATTTCTGAGTCAGGACCACCCAACAAATCCTCAGTCAAAGCCAAGACATCCAATGTAAAGACAAACAAGTTTGTTCTCAAGACCAACAAATTCCGAGTCCAGACCAGCAAGTCACAAGTAAAGACCAATGTGTTCCATCTTTAACCCTAATCCAACAGTTTTAAGTCAAAACCAATGAGTCCCGAGTCAAGACCACAAAATTCAGAGTCAGGACAAACCAACAAGTCATGAATCAAGACTAGTCCCCAGTGAAGACCAAATCCTGAGTCAAAAACAACCAAACAAACAAATCCTCAGTCAAGACCAGCAAGTCTCCAATAAAGAACACAAAATTCTGTCTTAGGAAAGCTACATCCCAATACAAGACCAGTAAGTCTTAAGCCAAGATTAACAGTTCCCTGTCAAGATTATCAAGTTCTGTCTCAAGACCAACAAATCCAAATTTAAGACAAACAAGTCCCAAATGAAGGCTGTTAAGTTCTATGCCAGGTCCAACCATTGAGCCCCTGTTAAATTTCAATACATTCTCAGCCTTGACCACAAAGTTCCATCTCAAGACCAACAAGTCCAGTTTTAACAGGATCAAGTCTGAGTCGGGACCAACCAATGAATCGTCAGTCAAAGCCAGGAAGTCCAATGTAAAGACAAACAAGTTTGTTCTCAAGAACCAACAAATTCCAAGTCCAGACCAGCGAGTTCCATCTTTAACCCTAATCAACAAGTTTTTAGTCAAGACCAATGAGTCCCGAGTCAAGACCAACCAACAAGTCATGAATCAAGACAAATCCCCAGTGAAGACCAAGTCCTGAGTCAAAAACAACCAAACATATACAGATATAGCATGAATGATAATGTACCCACATTTCTGTTACTGCTGTTAAAACGTTATTGAGAGAAAAGACCAGCGTTAACGTGATGTTACTGCACATGAAGAGCTGCAGAAGAACAGTGTTATGTTCTGTTGTTGAGCTGCATCAAAATAAACAGTGACTTATGATGTTTTAGCACTTAAAGAGCTGTAGGGAGAAAAGCGGTGTGAAGAGATGCTGTTACAAAAATGAAATATTGGTCAATTTTCTCATATTGTTGTCAGTGATTTAAGATAGATCCCTTCACTCGTCTTTAACAAAGCAGACACCAACATGTCCTCCTGTCTGTCCTCAGACAGTGTGGATATCCTCATGACTCTCTGTCCTTCGTGTCGTCTGGAAACGTCATGTTGCTGACGTTGGTCACCAGCGAGGACAAGAACTTCCCTGGTTTCAAAGCCTTCTACTCCCAGATCCCCTCGACGGAACTCAGTAAGTTCATGTTCTCTGTGGAACGACAAGTTGTTGACAGGACAATGTGGAGCTGGATGAGTTCTCCTGAGTTTCATTTAGTTTTCTAGTAGTTGATGTTGTGATTTACTTAATAAACTAACTTCAAAGTTCTGCAACAACAAAATCCAAACATAGTTTTAAAGAGTGTAAGACTGGCATAACTCCACTGCTTTTTATTTAGAATGAACAATACGTTTAATCTAGTTAACAACCAAAAGGGAATCTGCAAATATTTTTAAAAACTATTGATCATTTCAGATGATTGTAAACTGAGTATCTTTGGGTTTTGTCTGGACATACGAGACATTTGACGACGTCACTTTGGGTGTTTTTTTTTCACTGTTGTCTTACATCTTACATTAACATGTCACTGTCAACCGTCCTTCTTCAGAGTGTGGAGGTAAACTGACTGCAGATGAAGGTTCCTTCTCTTCACCGTTGTTTCCCTCCAACTACCCTCCACAGGTGTCATGTGTCTGGAACATCGAGGTGAGTCCACGCTACTGCCACTTTTTATGGAACTCATGGGAAGAACAAGTGAAACCTGTCTAGCAGGATGCTAGCATCCCTTAAAATGAAATTTATTCTTAGAGTTTTACCATCCTGGAGGGTGGAGGACATTAAAATGTACCAGGATCATCCTCTGAAGAGGTCGAACCAGATCAGGACATTTCATGACAATCTGAGCTTCTCCTCGGTCTTTGTCTTCTTGATCTTCTTCTTTGTCAACCACACATTTGCTTTTGTTGTCTACATCTTGTCTTTGCTGTCTTTGTTGCCTTTATCTGTGTCTTCGTATTCTTCGAGATCTTCTGCTTCGTCATCTTTATCTTTTCCTTCATATCCTCCGTCGTCTTCCTCATCTTCTTTGTTGTCTTCATCTTTGTCTTGTTTCTCGTAATTGTCCCCATTTTTTTCTTCTTCATTGCCCTCATCGTTGTCTTCATCTCTTCATGGTGTTGTTCACTATTGTTTTCTTCTTCGTTGACTTCATTTTTGTCTTCATCTTCTTCCTCGCCTTCTTCTCATAGGTCATCTTTGTCTTTGCCAGTGTCTTCTTCACTCTCAGTGTCGTGTTTCTTTGTTTTGTTTTCGTTGTTTTCATCTTTGTCATCTTCTTTGTTGTGTTGATCTTTTTCCTTCATCTTGTTTCTTCGTCTTGGTCATATCAGTTACCTTCTTATGCTTCATCGTCTTTTCTCCATCTTTGTTGTCATCTTCATCGTCTTAATCTTTGTTTTTGTATTCTTGGTCATGTTCTGTCATCTGTGGTTGGTCTGTGGAAGGAAATCTGACGAAGTGCTACCAAGAGAAAATAGTTTCACTTTGTTTATATATAATGAACAGAATATTTGAAATATATCATGAAAGCATCACTATGCCTTGAGATAAATCCTAATGTCATCCTGCTACTTCAGTTTTTATAACAACACAGAGGCTTGTTACCCTTTTGGAAGCTTTTTTAGCAAAGTGGGTTCATAACTCAACTCCAGTCACTGATTCATGTTTATCAGACTTCACTGACATAGTTATTCTGCATTAATTTTACTTTGTTTGAGATTTTCTAATTGTGTCTCATAGTTTTCTCGTCTTTGTCATTTTTCTCTTTCAGGCCTCGAAGGACAAGTTTGTGAAAGTTCAGTTCAACAAGTTCTCTCTGGGAAATCAGAGTAGTAGAAATCAGTGTCAGAACGATTACGTGGACGTCAACGGTCAAAGGTGAGCGAACAGCAGTTTGGTTCTCATTTCATTTACTTTTTACGTTTATACAAATGTCTCACCTCTGAGCATCTTCATATAATTACTGAGAAAAAACGGTGTCAGGTTGTCATTGTATCTGATTACAATCGCAGCGACTTGGTGGCAACTGACTTGGAGTACAACTGCCAAGACTTGTGCACAACTGTGGTGACTTTAACTGCCGTGACATGTAGGTCTTATGACTTGCACAAAGCCAAGACTACAATAAATGATTTGCATTGAGTGATATGCCATAATGACTTATGATGAGACCAAATTATTGTTTTGCAGGCCACCCAACCAACAAGTCCCCAGTAAAGATAGACTTCCATCTCATGACCAACAAATCCAAAGTCAAAACCAACAAGTGACTAGTAAAGACCAACAAGTTCCATCTTAAGATCAGGAATCCCAAGTCAACACCACTAATTTCTGAGTCAGGACCACCAACAAATCCTCAGTCAAAATCAAGACATCCAATGTAAAGACAAACAAGTTTGTTCTCAAGGCCAACAAATTCCAAGTCCAGACCAGCAAGTCCCAAGACCAGTTAGTTCTATCTTTAACTCGAATCATATGATTTGCACAAAGCCAAGATTACAATGAATGACTTGCATTCCGTGACATAATCCTAATGACTTGTGATGGGACAGAATAATTGTTTTGCCAGTCACAGGAAGCCTTGATTATAAAGTTCCAATTCAAGACCAACTAGTCCCAAATCAAAACAAGTCCCAAATGAAGACTGTTAATTTCTATACCAGGACCAACCAATGAGCCCCTAGTCAATTCCAATGAGTTCTTAGCCACGACCACCAAGTTCAATCTCAAGACCAACAAGACAAACTTTAACAGGATCAAGTCTGAGTCAGGACCAGCCAACAGGTGCCCTGTCAAGACCAACTAGTCCCAAATCAGAACTGTTACTTTCTGCATCAGGACCAACCAACAAGTCCCCAGTAAAGATCGAGTTCCGTCTCATGACCAACAAATCCAAAGTCAAAACCAACAAGTGACTAGTAAAGACCAACAAGTTCCATCTTAACATCAGTCCCAGTCCCAAGTCAACACCACTAATTTCTGAGTCACCCAACGAATCCTCAGTCAAAGCCAGGAAGTCCAATGTAAAGACAAACAAGTTTGTTCTTAAGACCAACAAATTCCGAGTCCAGACAAGCAAGTGCCAAGTAAAGACCAATTAGTTCCATCTTTAACCCTAATCCAACAAGTTTTGAGTCCAGAACAACGAGTCCTGAGTCAAGACCACAAGGTTCAGAGTCAGGACAAACCAACAAGTCATGAATCAAGACAAGTCCCCAGTGAAAACCAAGTTCTGAGTCAAAAACAACAAAACAAACAAATCTTCAGTCAAGACCAGCAAGTCTCCAATAAAGAACACAAAGTTATGTCTTAGGAAAGCTACGTCCCAATACAAGACCAGTAAGTCTTAAGCCAAGGTCAACAGTTCCCTGTCAAGATCATCAAGTTCTTTCTTGAGACCAACAAATCTAAATTTAAGATGAACAAGTCCCAAGTGAAGACTGTTAATTTCTATTTCAGGACCAACCATTGAGCCCCTGTTCAATTCCAATGAGTTCTTAGCCGTGACCACCAAGTTCCATCTCAAGACCAACAAGTCAAACTTTAAGAGCATCAAGTCTGAATCAGGACCAACCAACAGGTGTCCTGTCAAAACCAATAAGTCCCAAAAACATTAAGTCCACAAGTCAGGACTAAAAGGCCTGTCATCAAAAAGAACTAATTCGTGACCTTAATAGTGAGTCTGTTGTACTGACGACAGAATGTTGAGGTCCATGTTCTGGTGAACTTGAAGGCTTTGGTTTCTGACGGTGTGTCATGAATCTGCCCTAACATTTATGCTTATTGCCTGTATTGATCTAAAAGCACTACATATCTGTCTCTTTGTTTTGTAGACTGTGTGGCAGAAAGTCAGAAAGCACAGTGATCACCACCAAAAGCAACAAGATGACCATCAGGTTTAACTCGGACTCCTCCTACGTCAACCAGGGTTTCAGTGCCGAGTACGAAGCTTTTGTCCCAACCAACCGTAAGACCCTTTTTTTAGCAAGCCATTGGTTTTCAGATTGATTACCAGCCTTCTATGCAGATTGATGAAGGTGTGTCTTGTTATTGATCAGCTTGTCCTGGAAGGTTCCAGTGCAGCAACAACCTTTGCATCAACCAGACTCTGCAGTGTGACGGTTGGAGCGACTGCGGGGACGACAGCGACGAGGTCAACTGCAGTAAGTCCCGGTCATCAAACGCAATCTGCAGATAAAATTACCCTTACTGAATGTGGAGTAACCATGCTGCTGGGTTTTCCTTGTGTGTCTTCTCAGAGTGTGAAGCACTGCAGATGAAGTGTAAAAATGGTCGCTGTAAGCCAGAGTTGTGGAAGTGCGACGGGAAAGACGACTGTGGAGACAACTCCGATGAAGAAAACTGCGGTGGGTCCAACTGAATAATACAGCTGAACTAAAATAACTCTGTTGCTAACCCCATAGATACCGACTGATCCAGGTGCTAAAATATAACAACGTCTGAACTCTGGAGGCCTTTATGATGGTATTTGGGTTAAAATTACATCCCACTGAATCATGTTGTGGGCAGTGTGCAGTTTGGGGCGGAGCTTAACGTTGCTCAACGTCAGCATGCTATTGGCTGAATCTAACATTTGACTCCACCCACGGGGTCATTGCCTGCATGTAAAAACGAGTGCCGTCTTCTGCTCCTAGCATAGTCACAAACCTGTATTTGGCCCTGTATGTGGTTCCACTCTGAATTGCATGATATACACATGTTCCTGAAAAGTTAGGGTTAGATTGCCACCAAACTGTTACAAAATGAAGTAAAGTTGTGTGTAATAAGACTGAACGTGATTGGTTTATGGAACGTTGAGAGGGGTGGAGTCAAACATTGAGCTCCGCCCTGAACTACACACTGCAGTCAGGGACTTCTCGGTAAACCTGCCGTTGACCTTGCTGTTAGACCTGGTTGCACCACCAGGTGGAGCTCTTACTGTTGGATGATTACTGTGGCAACCAGAGGTGGAAACATCTCGTTGACAAGCAGAGACTGTTGTGGGGAGGTTAGCTCCTAAAGCAGCACCCTGACAGAGACTTCTGACGTTCAGTGACCTCAGTCAACAAGTTGGTTTAAGCTGGGATAAATTAGGGCAGCAGTAGAGTTTTGTTACGTTCTTGTGTGACACCAGATGTAAACTAAGAATCAGGTACAAGACTTTGCTAAATACAATCCCGTCGAAAGCATGATCAGCCCTGATCTGGATCTTAGGATCAGGATGGGTCATCCCTACGTCTTGACGAATTTGAAGGCAATAAAAAATGTCTGAATGTGAGAAGCTGTCTCCTAAGTAAAGAGGTTTATTTTTCTTTGCAGTAAAATGCAGAGGACTGTTTTCCTGCAGAAATGGACGCTGTATCCGGGAGAACCTGGTGTGTAACAGAAAAGACGACTGTGGTGACGGATCGGATGAATCCAAATGTGAAAAATGTAAGAATGTTTTTTCCATTCCATTTAAAAGAAAAGGGATGTTGCAGGAATCTGAATCTGCCAGTAGAGGGGTTGGGGAGCGATGGTTGTGTCGGTGCGACCAAAAATGTGTGCAGCCATTTTGCGTCTCTTCGTAGTCGTTTAGTTCCTCTTTGTGGTCATTTTATGCTGCATGCTGACTCGTGACAGCTCCACATTATGGACCTGCAACAATCTCGGAATTTAATGATCGCACCTCCTGTAAAATGGTCAAGCTCCAAAACCAAAGGATCCTACAGTTCCCATAATGCAGCTGGTAGCTTCTTTCATTAGGTTCTCACTGCCAGTGCACGACAGGCTTTAAGTTAGTGTTCCAGTCTGCAGGACGTCATAAAAACCAAGGTTTGAGGGAGGACTAACGAATAAATGAACCTCATGTGTAAGACTGGTGGGTTTTTGTGTTACTGTGTGATGTTTGTGAGTCGGATACTGATGTGTTTGTTGCGTCGTGCAGCTCTGGTGCTGCAGCGGTGCTCCGAGTTCACCTTCCGCTGCGCCGACGGACGCTGCATCAGCAAACTGAACCCAGAGTGTGACGGACAGCGAGACTGTGAGGACGGATCGGACGAAGCCAACTGCCGTACGTTCACCACACACACACACACACTCATATACATATACAGTTGGCGGCAACCAGACTTCAGGAGTTGCCTGCTTTGTGCTTTTTGTGATCGTTGTGTCTCTTTGTGGTCTTTTTGGGCCCCGTCCACACGAAGCCAAAACGCTTACAGCTTCAAAAACGTTCTCCATAAAGACGGAGCTGTTTCAGTAAATGTGTCCGTCCACAGGAATTCACTTGATAAAAACAATGTAAAACACCTGCCAGGCCTGTTGGTGGCGCTATGACGCCGTAACAGAGACAAGCTGAAACTGGCGGCGGGACTTTAGACATGAAGAAATCTGTATAGGATGTAAACATAGAACATGGCGGCGGCAAATAGGAGTGGACGAGCTGGTAGGACTCTAGTCTGGACGGACGATGAGGAGGAACTATCAGCAGGACATACGCAGCACTATACGGAGACATTGTTGTCGTCGTTCTCTGAGTTTGGAGCATCTATGGAGAGGTGGAGCTATGAGGCAAGAGGACAGGACATAACAACGGTGACACGTAAACGGCGTTTTCAGATCTTTGCACTCTGGGACCTAGGTTCAGAAAGGATCGTTTTCAGACCCCAAAACGCCGGCTTGGTGGACGATACATGGGTTGGATGGACTATTGGTGCGTTTAGGCCTGGACTCGTCTTCGTGTGGACGGGGCCTTGGTGTCTCCTTGATGTTGGTTTGTATCTTTCTGAGGACATTTAGTTTCTTTCTGGTAGTTTTGTGTCTCTGTGTGTTTTCAGAGTGCGGGATGAGGCCTTACCGAAGCTCTCGCATTGTGGGCGGTCAGGCGTCTCGGGAGGGCGAATGGCCCTGGCAGGTCAGCCTCCAAACCAGGGGGACGGGACACGTTTGTGGGGCGTCGGTTCTGAGCAACCGCTGGCTGCTGACCGCCGCCCACTGCGTCCAGGACAACGGACCGAACAAGTAGGAGAAGCACGAAACTCACAGTGATTATAGTGCAGCATGAGTACAGTTGAAGGCTAAAACAGCATCAGGAAACCACATATGTACATGTGCCAGAGGTGTCATAGTGAAAATCTGTCGGTCACCTGAGCTCTGGTTGGAGGTCATTAACCTCCAGAGGAGTCTCTGTCATGGTGCCCGTTGTAGCTAAACTCCCACAATGCTCTCTGGTTGCCAACATGAACTGTAGTCTGAGTGACGCCTCCTCTGGTCTCTACAGCATTAAACAGTAAGAGGCTCCACCTGGTGGAACAACCAGGTACTACAGCTGATCTGTGATACATTTACTGACATCATGTAGAGAAAACAGGTTTAATACATCTGTTGGAGCCTCAGTACATCCTACCATCTAGTACTACATTTGTCCTCTAACACTTGCTGTCTGAGTATTTTCAGTTTTTAATGTTAAATCCATCCAAATAGTATTTTCTAACTAGCAAGTTATGATTTAAAAGGTTTATTTCACCTAAAAATCCAACATTCTGTTCAGGTGTTTACAGTTTAAAAGTTTATTCCACCCAAAGCTGTACACAGTTTAACGTTAGCGTGTTTCTGCTACAAATACCGTCCTAAAACACATGCTGCTTGGAAATCTCAGAAAATGGCAACAGGTATTGGCAGATATTAATGTTAAATGACTTGGATCCCATTGTGGGCAAAACTTCAAACAACATCCTCATGACATCTGTAGATAGAGATCTCTGTCGGTTACTGTCTCCAATGGTCTCCTACAAAACTGACAGCTGTGAGAAAGGTTCCTGGTGTTTGGTTCTGGGATGCATCCTGCTGTAAACCTGTTGACTACACTCTTCTGTAAAATGGTTCCTTCCACTGATGCGACCCCTGACCTCTGGAGCACAGGTACTCCCAGGTCGACCAATGGGAGGCGCTGCTGGGGCTCCATGTGCAGAGTCTGACCAATGAGTGGACGGTGAGGAGGAACGTGAGGCGGATCATCGCCCACCCTGACTACAACCCTCTCAGCTACGACAACGACATCGCCCTGATGGAGCTGGACGCCAACGTCACCCTCAACCAGAACATCTTCCCCATCTGCCTGCCGTCTGCCTCCTACGAGTTCCCTGCAGGCCAGGAGGCTTGGATCACCGGCTGGGGCGCCACCAGGGAGGGAGGTGAGAAAACACTGTTTAAAAGGTTTCTGAGGAGGACTAGTATGCCAGAATGTCATTCAGAAGTCATTCCGCCTGGTTTCACTGAATACCCCAAGTCTGACCATCTTCAATTCGACTGATTTTTAAAAGCGGTGAATATTGATTGAGTTGACCATGTGTGAAATCTGCAGTCATCGGTAACATTAGTTCTTGAGTTAAAAATTCTTAAAGAGGAGCAAGGTCGTGCTTGGTAGAATATCGGAATAAGAACAAACGTGGACATTTTTGACCAGATTGGCACCATCTTATATCTGGTTTGTATTGTGGGTTATACCATTAAGAACTAGAAAAGCCCTCAGAGAGCTCATACCTCCACCAAGCAGCTTCAGTCCACCCCCAACACAATCTCCCAATCCACATATTTTGTATGGAACGTTACAGATACAAATGTAATTACAGACAGTTCAAATGTCCTACCAACAATGCGGCCTTCACCCCATCCGACCTAATGAACAGGCGCGGCCTCTAGCGCGGCAGCTCCTAACAGCCTCCCAGCTTCTTGGACAACCGGAGATAAGAATGCCGGCCCAACCGTGCGTATGTCGCTCAGGAAGGAAAGAGAACTCCGTCACTGTCGCTGTCTGTCGCGTGGAGACCCAAAATGTCATGTGGTCAGAGGGGGTTACCCCAAAAACAAGAGTGCCCTCTGGTGGCTTTTAGAGTAAACTGCATTTAATTGTCCACCTGGTTACACTTAGATTTAAAAGCATTCCTGGATCCAGACGGTGATCCGGATCAGTCACAGAATGTCATCATTTGTTCCTTGTCCCATTTCACACATCTCCTGAACATTTCATCCAAATCCATCCATGAGTTTTAGAGTTATTTTGAACACAAACAAACAAACAAACAAACCAACGCCGACAAAAACAGAACCTCCTTGGCGGTGGTAACAACCCAGCTCACCAATGTTTGCTGTCAGGCGTCAACAATATCAGAAATCCCTGACTTCATCTTCAGCGTTGCAGCAGATGTTAGCAGCTCATAGTTTTATTTCATGTTCCTGATCTGAAAGTAACTCTCTGCAGTACCGTTCATTAAAAACTGCAGTATTTCTCTGTTTAATGTGGAGCAGAAGAAGCACGAAGTTGCATAAAACAGAAACGTGGAAGTAAAGTAGATCTAAAGTGCTTTTGTCACCTGTGTAGCAGCAGAGAACGTTCAGGGCTTTAGTTTTGAAGACAGAAGCTGAAGTCACACAAACCTGGATTTAAAACGACTTGTTGTAAATTTAAAACTTGTCTGCCAGGTTTGCGGGCGACAATCCTGCAGAAGGCTGCCGTTCGGATCATCAACGACACAATTTGTAAAAGTCTGATGAACGACGAAGTGACCGACAACATGATGTGTGCAGGAGTCCTGAAGGGAGGAACCGACGCCTGCCAGGTACGAACACATCATCTATACCGTCAGGACGCTACGTAGCTGCTGATGGTTCATCTTCCCTTTGTTGTGGTGTTCAGCTGCCTTTTGGTTCACATAGGACTGAGAACTTCTGTTATTCAAGACAGGTTTGGGGTCATTTAAAAAAAAAAATTTTCATTTTGGACATTTTTCTGAAGTTTTTAAGTTACACTGCATGAATTTCCAAACGATTTTGTCCAAATTTGAACAGATTTAGGATTTTTTTTTGTAGTTTTTGACAATTTCTAAAAAGTAATTCTGGATAAATACTAAAAGTCCCAACTGATAATCTTCTTTTTGGTTCTTCCTTTCCTTCAGTTTGTTCTTTAGCTGCTTTTTTGTTCACATGAAAGGTCTGAAAACTTGTGTTTGTGTCATTTGAGAGAAGCTTAACAAGTTGTGGGTCATTTAAACCATTTGTTGTCATCTTGGACATTTGTTGGGCGGCGTGTTTCAGGCCATACTGGACAAATTTTAAATTACTTTTGATTTTTTACTCTATAAAGTTTATTTTTGAACAGATTTGAAATTCTCTTGTTTTGTTATTTTCAACATTTTATTTCTTTTTGTTAGGGATTAACGATAATGCTGTTTCAACCGATAATTGATAATTTTATACTTCTTGCAGCCGATAATTGATAGTGTCAACCGATTGGGTTCGTGCCGCAGTGTTGGGGTGGGACACCAGAGTTGGTTCGCTACTACAACCACCTACAATGGCGTACTACAGTCTCAGCAACACTCAGTGGCGTTAGGCGGCGCCCGCCAGCGACGTGCACAACTATTTGAATATTGAAATGATCATCCGAATACAACCACAACCAACGAATATTCAGATATTCTAATATTCGGGACCAGCCCTAGTAAAATGTCTTCTTCAGACACGGTAAAGAAAGTCCACTCTGGTCAGTGCCACACCATGCTGCTTGTTTTTCTCTGCCCGCGCAGTCTGATGACATCACACACATGCGACAGTACCGTCGGGGAGGGGAGGGGTTGAGGAGCCAGGCATGAGGACAAACCTTAACACACAGACCAACGGCAGAAACCAAGATTCAGAGTCTTTATTATTATCGGCTCATTTTTTAATGATCAGAATTATTGGAATGACGTCATAATTGCCTTAATTAACCGATAATTATTGGTTATCCCTACTTTTTGTACATTTTGTGAGTCATTTTGGACGTCTTTCCGCCTGACATGGAGGGTGCACAGTCAGCATATCCAGCAGAGATTCAATAAACACACTGGTAGTCTTCCTTTTGGTTCTTCCTTTCCTTCTGTGTGTTATAAAGCTGCTCTTTTGTGCAGCTTAAAAGCTCTGCAAGCTTTGAATTTTCCAAAAATCTGGACGAGTTCTGAATCATTTTGAACTCGTTTTGTCATTTGATCAAGGTTTTAGTGGCAAAGTGGTGCTAAAGGCTACCTGGCCTCACCACCTCCCATCCCTACCCCAACCTCTCCTGCTATCCCTCCCTCCCTCCTCTTCCCCACTCCCAACCCAACCGGTCGAGGCAGATGTCCTCCCTCCCTCAGCCTGGTTCTGTCTGAGGTTTTTTCCCCCCCTTCCCTATCATGGGGGGTTTTGGTTCCTTCCCACCGTTGCTGACTGCTGCTCAGAGGGAATCCAAAAGCAACTTTGGACTGTTGGGTTTTCTGTTTCCTGTTTTTCTGTTTCCTCTTCTTTCTTACAATGTTTAGCGCTATGTGACGACTTATGTTTTAAATATGTGCTATATAAATAAAATTGAATTGAATTGAACATGGCTGATAAACAGAGTAGAGGAGAAACAGAACCAGCTTTTTGCCAGCCGCTTAAAAAACCTCGAAGGACAAGAAACGATCAAAACAGGAAGAGCAAGAACAGGGAAGTCTTAGAAACGGTCTTCAACCAGGAAGCTTCTAATGGTTCTTTAATGTCCGCTCAGAAGTGGTGTTTCCATTGACAGCTTTTAGAAAACCACCTGAAGCGAGTGTGAAAATAAAACCGCGGACATGTTTGAGTTCTGTCGTTTCCATGAACCGTCTCCGCAGGGCGACTCCGGCGGTCCGCTGTCCGTCACCGGCGCCGGCGGGCGGGTCGTCCTGGCCGGAGTGGTCAGCTGGGGCGAAGGCTGCGGACTCAGGAACAAACCCGGCATCTACACCCGAGTGACCAGATACCGCCGCTGGATCAAGGACAACAGCGGAGTCTAGCTGGCGGAAGCTTCTCCAGGTTTACCGGTGCTTTTTAACGGACGTCTGCGACACGGTTGTTCTTAACATTGACAGCAGAGTCTGTCAGTTTGACGCTTTTAAAGTTAACAAGTCAGTTTGTTTCTTGACTCGAAGCACTTCAGACAAATGACTCCATTAGCCGACACACAAACTATATTCTTAACGCCAAAATGAGGATGTACATCGATTAAAAACCCACCTGTTTGATATTTTGACAGTGAATCTGTTGTTTTGCTATAAGTGGCTTGAAAAAATGACAGAAGAGAACTAAGATGTTTAGATGGAGTGTCAATAATAGTGTTGGAAGGAGGGATGTCTGTAGGATAACTAATTATGAATTATGTTATGGAACTTTGTGGTGATGTTTCATCCTCAAGCTTGTAAATAATGGTGTTACAGATATTCTCAGGGCTACAAAGGGGGATTTTTCAGTTTCTCCGTGACTGCAGTCAGCTGGTGTGAACAGCTGAAGCAGGAGAAACAGGTGAAGGTGAAGTTAAAGGTTTATTAAAGGGCCTCAGTGTTGATTCAGATCAGCTGCTTTGATTTTTCAGGTATATTTAAATGAACAGTTTAAAAATAAAAGCACTACGAATCGACCTTCTGATCATTAGCTACCAAAGTTTAGATGAAAACTCAAAATGTCTGACAGAATTTCAAAATAATCATAATTTGGGCTCTTTAAAGAAAAATGTAAAAAAAAATAATAATTAATAATAACAGTCAAATGTTTTTTATCTTTGTAGTATCCCAAACTAAAGATATTTCACTCTTTATTGTCAAAATTTTATTTAACTGTAAGAATTAAATTGCATTTCTGTGTTGGTGACTGCAAAAAGTAATTTGTATTTTAAAAATAAATTAAAGAAGTCACGAGTCAGCTGACTGTAATCAGGTGGCACTTTGGCATTGCTGTGACGACACTTAGGGATGACCCTTCAGCCACGCTTCCTGTCAAATAAACAACCAATTAAGCTAACTCAGATCTCCAGATTTGAAGAACAGGATCCAGAAGTGCAATCTGGAGAAAAGAATGTCTGAACTCCTTCAAAGTGTCCAGATAAACTGTCAGGTTTCACTAAACGTGTGTTGAGGAGTTCCTCAGGGAACCATGCTGGGTCCTCAGGAGGTTCTTTAAATCTGAGGGTTCCTGCTGCTTTGTTACCGTGTTTTTAATGTTCAATATATTTAAAGGAACCCTGAATGTTTACTGGCTGCTCTCAGATGGTGTATTTACAGTACAAACAGACAGAGGGCGCCTTTCTTCCAAAACCAACAGAACAAACTAAAATTATCGTATTAACTACTCAAAATAAGAAATAATGAAAATGTCAGTTTAGAACAGGTGTTGGCTAATAATCCGTAGCTAGTAGCATAGATCAGTTGTAGAAATAGAATAATTTAAGCTACATGTTTATTTTTTTTCCGTTTGTGTTGAAATTTCCGTCTTATTCTCTTTGTTTGAGCAACTCCACCTTAAAGCAGCTGTTTTTGTTCGTTGTTGTTTTTTATTCATGTCTTGCGTCTTTGTGGTGACGAAGGTTCTGCTGGATGTATTTATGTGTACAGTGTTTGCTCATTTATGTAACCGCTGGGTTCTATCTGTAGTTTTAACGTGGGTTGCAGCAGGATTATAAATAATTTAAAAGACATGATAATATGGAAGGATGACACTAAGTCGAGGAATGAAGTATTTGTTCAGATTAAACTGGGTCGTGGCTCGTAGGCCTGAGAGGTTCTACTTTAGTTTTTTTTTTTAAGGTTAATTTAAAGTCGTTTGAAGCTTTTAGGAACTTATTTTTTACTCTGGGTGAAACTGGCTAAAGTGGCAAATAACTTACATGAAGGCTCATCACTGCAGTTCGCTTATATACATATTACTGTTTTTGTTGCTGTTGAATGTTTTCTATTTGGGACCAACTTTGGGGACAAATTTCATGCAATAAAAAAAGCAAGCAATAGAAACATTCACACAAAGTTTGTTGGTTGTTTTTTTGAGTAACTGTAAAGATGTTGATACACAACTAACAGCAGCTAATAGATGTTGAAGGGAACATGGAAAAGTGTGAACTTAATAGTCTGATATTATTCTGACACGCTAACGGGACTGTAAGGTTTTAGTAGTTTAGAGACGTCAGGATCGGTTCAGGACAGCTGACTAGGTTCAGAGTGCTGTTATATTTCTAACTAGAACAGCCCTCAGAGAGCTCATACCTCCACCAAGCAGCTTCAGTCCACCCCCAACACAATCTCCCAGTTCACATATTTTCTATGGAACGTTACAGATACAAATGTAATTACAGACAGTTCAAATGTCCTACCAACAATGCGGCCTTCACCCCATCCGACCTAATGAACAGGCGCGGCCTCTAGCGCGGCAGCTCCTAACAGCCTCCCAGCTTCTTAGACAACCGGAGATAAGAATGCCGGCCCAACCGTGCGTATGTCGCTCAGGAAGGAAAGAGAACTCCGTCACTGTCGCTGTCTGTCGCGTGGAGACCCAAAATGTCATGTGGTCAGAGGGGGTTACCCCAAAAACAAGAGTGCCCTCTGGTGGCTTTTAGAGTAAACCGCATTTAATTGTCCACCTGGTTACACTTACATTAAATAACATCCTGGATCCAGACGGTGATCCGGCTCAGTCCCAAAATGTCATCATTTGTTCTTTGTCCCATTTCACACATTTCCTGAACATTTCATCCAAATCAGTCCATGAGTTTTAGAGTTATTTTACACAAAAAACAAACAAACAAACAAGCAAACCAACACCGGCCATCACATAACCTCCTTGGCGGAGGTAATAATCTTGTTGTCACCAGCAAAGTAGAACACAAACAGTAACCGTCATTCTTTCTTGTGGGGTTCCTCAAGGCTCTTTGTTTCCACTGTTGTTTCATCATTAAGAGGTAACGTTCTGGCCTGTCGATGTGATGTGATTACCTCGTTCTAATGCAGCGTTCTGCTGTTAAGCCTCAGGTCCTGGTGGCGCCTGAACATCAGGAAATTTTCCACTGCAGAAGCTTATTTTAGGACGACCAGACCCGTTCTGTGTTCCAACTACTAGAATCATCTCTAGAACTTCGTCCAGTGTAAAAATCAGCCACAGAACGACAACAACTAGAGTCTGACTTTGTTGTGAGGTTCCTCAAGGTTCTGCACTGGATCCACTGTAATTTTCAGTATGAAGAGGTGAAGCCCTCCCCTGACCTCAACTCAGAAAAACAATATGTACAGAACTCGTTTGATTTGTGCCTTAAATTACACATATTAGTTTAAAGAAAGAAAAGAAGCTGCAGGTTGTTGTAAAAATGGTAATTATTTATATTTGTGTGAAGCATTTCTCATCTGGTTGTCTCAGAATGTTTCACCGCGGTCTTCCATTATGAGTAGAAACACTTTTAACGGAGGTAAAAATCACCACAGATACGTGAGTCCAGCCTTTTTGACGAACATCATATGAATTATTGTTGGCAAACCAGATCAGTAAAGTATTTGTCTCCCAAATTTAACTAATAAACATGAATTTTCTGAGATAAAATCCACTGAATTTCAAGCCTTTGTCCATTTCTGTGTTGATTTACGTTCATTTCCTTTACAAAACTGAAATCTGACTGAAGGAAAGTCCAAGAAATATCGACTAAACAGTCAAACTCATCCTTCGGTCTTAGTGGCAGATTCCTGCTTGGACACAAATAGAAAGTCTGAAAGTCACTTTGGACTCGTTATTTGATCTAAAACAGCACAAATGACTTCACAGACGTTGCTCTTTTAAAGTTTAGATGCAGAAGTTGTGGCTGTAATGCTGCTGATATTTTAAACTCAGATCTGATGAGACTGTGTTTTTAGAGGATCCGCCGCCACAGTTTAGTCCTCAAACTCTGCAACGCTGCACTAATGCAAAACCACCGTGAGAAAGAGGAAGGAGAAATGCCAGCAGAAACAAAAAGCTCTGATGAAACCAGTCGAATCGTGACCAAACACTTTGCTGATTGAAGAAGCTGCACATGAGGAGGAACTTTACAGAAGAGATGAAGGGAACTGATCTGTAGGACACACTGGTGCATGTGAGATAGGAAGTGTTGTTTCTGCTGGTTACAGTTTAATTTCATCCCGTTGTTGGCTTTATTCCGAGTTTCTGATTCTTGATTCCTTCTGCTTCATTCAAGAAGTCTGGAGAACTTTTTCTATTCAATAAAAAAAAAACCTGTTGGTTGTTTTAATTCAGTCAAAAGAGTCAGAAGACTGTGAATTCAAGAGATCTTCATCAGAAATCTGTAACTGGACACGACAAAAAACAAATTTCGTTGTACTTCTGCACAATGACAATAAAGTCTCTTTATCTTATCTTTATCGTCCCTGGATGCACCTGTGGTTCATCTAATGGATCAAATCAAAGCTTTTCTTGGTTGAGATAAAAACAAGACCAATGAGTCAACATTTAGTCTGAACATCTAAAACCTGGAACCTGGTCTGGTCAAACTTTAACACATCAGGTTCTACTGACGTTGGAGCCTCAACAGCTGGTGGAATGTTTTAGTAGAAACATGGATCCATCATAGATCTACAGGACCTTCATGGAGACACTAGACCAGCCTGGATTGAAGATTATGCACCTTCTGCTATTTTCAAGGGACAATAATCATTAATTTATGCTATTTTGTACAACTTTCAAGTCATTTTGGACGAATTTTAAAGGGTTTAAAGTCAAAATATCTAGAAACTAGAACCTTGTCTTGTCAAACTTGTCACATATCTAATGATAAAAGTTGGTGAAATGTCGACCAAAGATTGTATTTTAGTAGAAACATGGATCCATCCATAGATCTACACTTACAAGACCTTCATAGAGACACTAGACCAGCCTGGACTGAACATTCTGCACTACATTCTGTTTTCAAGGATCAATAATTAAAAATGTGTCCTCTGCTGGATCCATTCAATCGTCCTGATCTGATGAAACTATTCAGTCTGCTCTCACTGAACCTTTAAAATGACTTCCCAGCTGTTTTGAAGGTGAAAATACAAAAATTCCAGGTCTGAAAACATGAAATTCTCACGATTCAGCAAAAACATTTTACAGAATGTAGTTGTGGGTCCCAAAACTGGACTAACTCTGAGATGAACTGATGCCCTGAACGAACAGTCAGTCACATGTTAACTACTGAAAGAAATAACTGACTTCTTCTTTTTTAAGACTTATTTTTGGCCTTTTATGCCTTTATTGGATAGGACAGCGGACAGAGTCAGAAACGGGAGAAGGTGGGGAAGGACATGCAGTAAATGCCCAAAGTCAGAATCAAACCTGGGACTTTGGTCATGCAACATAAGCATTAGGCTCTCAGGACGCCCAATAACTGACTTCTTATATCAGAATCACACACTGAGTATTTCACTGGCAGTTTCAAGGGGATTTTTATTGCAGCTGCAGCAGATTAAAAAAAAAAAAACAGGAATCTGGTGGTTTCTATGGTTCAGAGGGTAGAAGCTGCTGCAGATGCCAGTCGAGCTCCAGACATGGAGAAGATCATTACTCAGTTTGCTAATCGCCATCTGAGCATCTACGCTGCCGTCATCGTGATGTTCACCTACAACATTCTGCTGGACCGAGACTTCTCCTGCTCCTGCAGAACTCAGAGCTTCCAGTGCGGCTCGTACATGGTTCTGCCTTCTTTAATCATATCTCTGTTGATCCTGTGGACCGACTGGCCGTTTCACAGCATCTGCAGACACGCTTGTAGAAAACAGTGTCAGTCCTGCAGCTTCATGCCTCATGTGGTCAAAGCTGTGCTGGTCGGGCTGCTGTTGGTCGCCTTCGTGCTCATCGATGGCGACTGGTACGTCTGCTGCATGAACAACCTGTCGGACCTGCTGGTCCATTTACCCTGCACAGACCAGACGAAGATCACCGCCGAGGAGCGAGTCAGGATCATCGACCTGAAGAACGAGTCCAGGGTGAGGTTTTATTCCTCCTCTGAGAACATCTCAGTCAGACAGAATCATATAACCTCATATCTGTTTCCTCCTCAGGTCATTGGCTCCTTCCTGCTGCTTTTCATCGTCTGTCTTGCAGCTTTAATGTCCATGTTTGAGAGGAAAAGCTGCTGTGACACACAAACGTTATACCAGAGACTGATTCTGGAGGCAGACGGAAACAAACTGATGGAGGTTCTCAGTAAAGCAGCCGAAGACAAGCTGATGGACAGAGTGAGGAACAAAATAGACGACGGACGATGGGATGAAGTTTGTGACGTGGCTGAAACTCTGATCGAAGAATCACAACGAGGACGAGAGCTGGAGGAACAAAACCAAAGAAGCAGAGCAGCAGGACACCAGGTAACTGTCCTCTACAGGTAACTGTCCTCTTTAGGTAACTGTCCTCTACAGGTAACTGTCCTCTACAGGTAACTGTCCTCTGTAGGTAACTGTCCTCTAGAGGTAACTGTCCTCTAGAGGTAACTGTCCTCTACAGGTAACTGTCCTCTATAGGTAACTGTCCTCTACAGGTAACTGTCCTCTGTAGGTAACTGTCCTCTAGAGGTAACTGTCCTCTACAGGTAACTGTCCTCTGTAGGTAACTGTCCTCTAGAGGTAACTGTCCTCTAGAGGTAACTGTCCTCTACAGGTAACTGTCCTCTAGAGGTAACTGTCCTCTACAGGTAACTGTCCTCTAGAGGTAACTGTCCTCTACAGGTAACTGTCCTCTACAGGTAACTGTCCTCTACAGGTAACTGTCCTCTAGAGGTAACTGTCCTCTACGGGTAACTGTCCTCTAGAGGTAACTGTCCTCTATAGGTAACTGTCCTCTGTAGGTAACTGTCCTCTAGAGGTAACTGTCCTCTACAGGTAACTGTCCTCTAGAGGTAACTGTCCTCTGTAGGTAACTGTCCTCTGTAGGTAACTGTCCTCTACAGGTAACTGTCCTCTACAGGTAACTGTCCTCTAGAGGTAACTGTCCTCTGTAGGTAACTGTCCTCTACAGGTAACTGTCCTCTACAGGTAACTGTCCTCTGTAGGTAACCACAGCATGTATCATTTAATCACTGTTCTGATCCGTTTGCAGGAGGAAGAACTGGAGCTGACACAGAGGACAGGTGAGGACATGTTTACCTCCTGATTTCTCCTCTAAAGTTTTGGACATTTGCATCATTTGCTGTGAAGCTGCACCAAAAGTCTTCTACAGTTTTGCAACTCAGTTAGTTCAGGACAAAGAATTCATGGTTAAATTCAGAATATCAGAAGATCAGAAACAAACTGCTCAAGAACCAAAACTTTAGTCTGCATCATTTAAATCTCTGTCTCAGGATTATTAGGAGCTCATCGACTTTAATATGATAAGTTGTTCTGTCATGGTTGAGTTCAGACACTACAACCAGCTGGTTCAGTTTCAGCAGGTTTGGGGTTTTTCACCTGTGTTGTTGCATCTTTGAACGATGCTATAGCGGTTTTTCAAAATAAGAGTCTTCTGCTTCTTTGAGGTTCTTTTTATTGAGGTTTACAGATGTTGTAAGTTTTGAGGCGATGTGTTGGCGCCCTCTAGTGGCTGAAGTGTGACAAATGTAAAATTCACGAGGGGAGGAGGTCGGGCTGGATGGACGGGTCAACAAAACGTCAGACTTTAACACAGAGAGCTGCTGATTGTTTCCTGTTTCAGACTACCACTTCCTGTTTCTTTAACATGACAGTTCTTAACTTTAAGTACTTTTTATTAGTGTAACCATGACGACAAAGATGCAGTGACTAAGTTCTGACTTCATCCCAAACTTTTCTAACTTTATCAAAACCTTTCAGGGAGGGACAGAGTTAGAGGCTTAATATGAAATTAAAATTCTGTGTTCAAATAAAATTTAGTAAAGCACATGTTGCAGTTGAGTTTCCTGTTTTCTTCCAACAGAGTGAGAACTTCCCGGCGTCGTGGATCCAGACTTCATCGAGAGAAGAAACAGCCATATGAAATTATAAAAACAGAGAAAGAAAGAAATAAACTTCCATAAACTTGTATCTGTGAGTCTGTAACTGTTCAGACAAAAGAAAACCTTGTTTCTGATTTAAATTAAAGGACATATTGTGGTTTGTATTTTCTGTAATGAGAAGAAAACACACAGAACAACCACAAAGACACAAAACAACCACATCAGTGGTGCATCAGTTGATTATTAAGTTTATTTTTTAGACAAACAGCCACTACAGTAGATTTTAATGCAGAGTCAGAATAAGACTGGAGGCCCGACATCACTGATGTAGTTGAATGGAACAAATCAACATGTTTGCCTTTATTCCCTTTATCTAGATCCAAACAACAGGAAGTAAACGTGGAGCCTCTGGGCCACTTCCGGTTTTGTCCAGTTTGTGTAATCCAGTGTGTAAATATATAAAATGACCAGAAGCCTTGTTAACATGGACTGTGGTAGCTTCAGTGTTTATTTCTAACTTTACCTTTTCATCACTTCAGTATTTTTCAGTTCTGTTTCTCAAACTGTGACATTTTTCATCCTAACGTTTGTCAAACTGATTTTAACGGCTCCACTTTTTGAAAGACGACCGTTTGAATTCAACCAATAGGAGAGCAGCTGCTGTGTCTCTCAGCCAATCAGAGGCAGCTGCTCTTCGTCTCGCGCGCTGTCAGTATAAAGGCTCCGTCTCGCGGCGCTGCGGCAGCTTCTTCTCAGAACTCTGAGGTCTGAGAGTAACGTCCGTCTGTTTTATATTTCAACGTCTGTCCGCACAAAGTCAGCAAACATGGTGAGTTAACCGGTTTTAAAGCTCACATCAGTTACTGTGTGTTCCAGGTTGGCTCTAATAATCGACAGCAGCTGGTTTTAACTTGACTTGCTAACGGTGGATGTTAGCTAACTTAGTAATTTAGCTAACGTTGGCTAACGGTGAGTCAGCAAAGCGGCCTGTTTTCTTTTCCTGGTAAAGTTAGCTGCTAGTTAACGTGTTTGTAGCTTTGAATATTCACTAAGTGTAGTTTAAGTTGTTGTTTTCAATATAAAATCAGAAGCTATAATCTAGTTTTAGCGGTGGTTGCTAGTTTCCAGCTTTTCCTGTCCGCCCAGTCAGGACGTTTCAAACAGCCTGCTGACATTTATCTAACTGGTAGAAATGAAGCGGTAGAAAAAGTAGAAATCAACAGCTAATCTAATAATTTCTATGTTGAAAAAAATGTGTTGGCAGGGGTTTCAAAAGCTGCATGTGTGTGAAATGTGTGAGTGCAGCTGTGTCTGTCTTTGGTGGCCTAAACTGATGTTCCTCCAAAGAGCTTTTATAGTTGTGATGTGAGATTGTCTCTGTGTCCTGTGTTTTACACCTCATGGATATTTATCTGTGTGTTAGTTAGAAAGAAATGATTCACAGGGACACTGAACATCTGTGACTGTATTAGGAGACGTAGTCATGAAGTTTACTGTGTTTAGTTGTGATTAAATCAAACTGACAGGTTCAGTTAGTGAGGAAGAGGAGCGTTCAACGGTTATGAAGCACTGATGTCAGCTTTTCTCTTAAATGTGTTTGAAGCTAAATGTTGGTCTGTCTGATATGAACTGTAAAAAACAGAAAATGTTTTTGTTGAGATGCGTGTTGGTTTATTTGGGATAGAAGACAGACAACTTCTCTCTTTTTTAGTTGATTTAATCTAAATATCGGAGTTTCAAAAGCTTGTACAAGGTTCTTCTCTGTGGAACGACCCACGCAGAAACGACAATGATAGAAATGTGATTACAATTTTATAGTAAAGATGGAAAGGAAGGTTGCTTCAGGCATCCACCCTTCCTGAAACAGTTCAGTTTTCAATAAATTACTGTAGAATGAATTTCGTCTGTGCTGTTTGTGGTTTATTTGTTGCTCAGTGTAGATTTAGTTTGAGAAATACTCCAGTCAACATAAATCAGGTCAGTCTCATGCAGAAAACAAACAAGACTCACGTTTTGTATTTAATACTACATCATCATATCTGAGCTGTGATTTCCTTCACAGGATTTACAGATTTTTACAATAATTTCCAAATGTTCTGATTTGATTCATGCAGGAAAGTAAATTCTGAATCTGTTTACACATCATATTATCAAGATTGGTCCAGCAAATCTATATTCTGATTGGATGTGAGTCCAATAAATCCAGGACATTAAAATCAGATAGATCCCAGAGCTACTAAGAACCACGTAGCGACTCATTTGAAGGTCTTCTGATTGTCTGCAGTTTAGGTCAAAGAGATGAACTTGTGTTTCCAGCAGTTGTAACCAGAATGAACTGAAGTCAAGTCCAAGCAGCATTTCTACTGTTTGGTGACCTCTGGTGGTTGTTTTGGGTGACAACAAACAAACAGCATCTGGTTTAATCTGCAAAGAAAGTTTTAAAGAGCTGTTTTTGTGAAACCGTTCCTCTGTGAGACTTTAGCAGCGTTTTAGCAGCATTTATTCCTTAAAGCTGACAGAGGACATGTTCAGACTGAATGAGAGACACTCCTGGGATGAATGTGGACGTAAATGTCTGGAGTTTGGATGCAGCTCGTGTGTTTAGTAAAAAACGAGCCACAGTTTAAAACCCAGTCGTCATCCGCAGTAAATCCTTATTATTAACATTTATTATTTACATTGTGTGAAATTGTTTTAATCTGAAGTTGTGCAGAGCAAAGTTGAGGGTAAATCAGTGATTGAAAGACAGAAGGTATAGAAAGAATATTGGGATATAAACAACACAGGAAGACGTCTAGATCACATGTTGGGTTTGGGAAGGAGGCAGGGCAAAGAAAAATGAGTCCTCACCTGTTTGGGGAAGAAAGAAACAGGTAAAGTCAGACCCTTCATAAAGTGCTGCTCTTGTATTTATAGTTTTGATTGTTTTTCTACTGTGTTCTGTTAAATTGGCTCTTTTTGGTGCTGGTTTTTATTATCATTCTTTTACTTTTATTTTTTATACTTTTCCTCTGTTAAATTTTCTTTCTTTTGAACTGTTTTGTGTTGTTATTGTTATTATTATTATTATACTTTTTTCAGTTTTGTTAAATTAGCTTTCTTTAGTGCTGCTTTTTTATCTTTTGCATTTGTTTTTTTGTTCGACTTTATTCTGTTAAATTATCTTCATTTAGTGCTTTTTAAAGTTTTTTATTCATTTTTTTTCTATTTTCTTCAGTTCTGTTAAATTGGCTTTCTTCAGCGCTGGTTTTATTTTTATTATTGATTTTTCTACTTTTCTTCTGTTAAACAGACAAACAGAGAGGAAGTGGGTATAAGGCAGAGCCTATCGGAGGACTCATACACGGAGCTGGAGGTGGCAACTGGACAAGAAGATCCTCAGTCATCCAGGTCTTGGTTGTCCTCGTGGTTTCAGTCGTAGCATCTGGACTTGGTTGAGTTTCTCGAAGACGTTTCACCTGTCATCCAAGAGCCCTATCAGTCTAAGTCCAGGGAATAAAACAGGAAAATGGCCCCAAAATGAAACTTGATCAGTTTTGACACAAACGAATAAAACTTAGTGGACAGTAAAACTCTTCTACGACGTCCAGCTGCTGTCTGAGGAACAGAACAGGCTGCATTTACAAGACCACATTTCTGGGACCCTGGTTTTATATTTAGTCTTTCTGGGGGCCAAATAACAAGCTGGCTTTTCTAGCCCAGAGACACTGACGGCAACAAAAAACAACTATAGACAGTTTTAGGGGAAATAAACCTTTAAACCTATAACTGCTTGAACAGAAGGTAATATTTCAAGTGGGAAAAATAACTTGTAACTTCTGTTTTAACCTGGGTAAAACAAACCTTTCAAACTTCAAAGATATTTTCAGGGGAAATAACCCTTTAAACTAGAACTCCCTCATTAGAAAGTACTATTTGGCGGGGAACAGCGTCTGGAAGCAGATCTTGTTCTGCTTTAACACCCGCTTCGCCTCAGAATACTCTTTACGTTTCAGCAGAGTTACTGGGGGGTCGTCCTGGTCTAAGTGTGTTCACCTCCCTGTTTCTTCTCCCAGGAGTTACACAGAATCTCTGCTTTCATTTTGAGGAACTTGACCACTATTGACCGCAGTTTATCTAACCCCAACCCTTATGCCCAGTTGGCCTACTCCCAACTGGTCTATTCCCATTTTGTCAACCCGCTATATTTCACTTATTCCCGTCATGCCTACTCCTCAGTTATAGACCAGATCTATGTCACTTATAACAGTCCTCCTGTGTTTATGAGTCATAACCTTGACTCTTATCCTAACCCTAACCTCCCCTCCTTATTTTATTTTATTACTATTTTTACAATGTTATTATTTGTTTATTTTATGTGTATATTAGTTGTTTTTTTGCTTATTTAATTTTTGGCTCCCTCTTTTTTCTTTTAGCATGCCACAGATAACAGTTTGCTTAGCTCTATCCCTAAATCTGGCTCATCGTCCTAAAGAGAGGCATTCACAAACACTTGAGAGATCGCTGTCATAATAAATGTAGTAGACGAAATGGGAGTTTCAGTCTGAAAGTAGACCAAGTGGGATGCTACCCGTCTCCTACACCCCTGGAGGGTTTGAGGGTGAGCGATCGGTGAGCTCGCTGGATGTGGAGCTCCGTAGTTGGGGGGAGTTCAAGTCCACGAAGTCCAACATAGAGGCTCCCTCTGCTCCTATAGGAACATCATAAATCCTGATATTATCTGTCAGGATCTCCTCTCATGGTCCAGCAGTTTGTCTTGTAGTTAATTTATCACTTTTATCATCCTAGCTTGCACCTGCTTCATGTTTTGGACCCGATCTTCCATCTTTTTGATTCGTGTCTCCACCTCTGTTATTTTTAGATTAACGCTGGCGAGCTCACCCTTAATATCATTTAGTTGTTTTGTGTCTTTCTCAAAGTCCCGTATCTCCTCCAGAACCTTGGCCAAACTCACGTCGGCTACCTGTCACAGATCACTGTTCCTTCCACCATCTTGTCTCGGTGTAGGGGAGCTGTTCATCATGTTTTCATCAGTTTATGTTGTTTGTTGGCTTGCTTCTTGTTTCCATCCTTCTCCCATCTCCACCCCACTTGCTGAAGTATTTATTCAAAGACTCTCTAGTGTTTGAAGGCCTGGTGGAGCTGAACTGTAATTTAATTGAAGGAGCTAATATTTAGTTTTCATGTTTACCTGCTGACAGACCGACTCTGGATGAGAGGAAGAGATGGATGGATGGATAGAGATGAAGCTGCTGACTGGTTGCTTTATAAAATGTCAGGAAACAGTGAAGCCTCTGAGAACTGGAACCAGAACATGCGTGAGACTTCTCCACGTCTGGCTCTGAGCTGAACTTGTGCTTTTATAAATGTGGACTTTCTCCAGAGTTGATCTCAGAATGTCTCTGGATGATGCTGTGATATCGGAGCACAGAGACTCAGATCCACAGAGATGAAAGAAGCTGCAGCACCAACACACCACCAGCAGATGAAGCTCTGACTCCATGTTTCCTTAGGTATCCTTAGCTTGAGGAGCAACTGAGTACTTTTACTCGAGTACTGCACAGTGCTGAGTATTACTGCACTGCTTGAGTTGGACAGTTTGAGTTCCTCATGAAGAACAAAACATGTCAACAAACAAAAACAAAGTGTCAGTGTTGGAACAGCAAATACAGCAGCAACGTGTCTCTGTCTTCTGTTGAGTCATGTGATTTCCAGGAACCATAGGGGAGGAGCTCTGCTCAGGTGATCCAGGTACAGAAGGATGAGATGACAAAGTTGAGACTCCAGTTTAGCGTCGACAGAGGAGGAGAAGGAGGTGAGTGTTGGTCCAACATTATGATTGTTCTGCTGTCAGAAAACAAGGATGAGCCTCTGAACCTTGTTCCTGTTCTGTTCTGGATGTTCTTATATCACAGGAGTGTTTTCATGCTGACTGCTGAGGAGCTTTTATCTGCTGAAATGATCTTTACTAGAACGGTGTCACTTTCTCCTCTTCATTTTAAACTGGGCAGATACGCTGGAACAAATGACTGTAAATGTGTCTGATTCTAGCAGTAGTGTCCTGCTTCCCCCAAACACAGTTATGTACTGTAAAACCTGATGTTCTTTAGAGCCAACACCAAGAAGGAGCGTCTACTGCAGGCTGCTGTAAATGAACGGTGTGAATGCAGCAGCTGATGTTCAGTCATCGTTGATCCTCCCTCCAAGAGACCGACAGAAGCTTAGTGACCTCATTGTGAGAAGTTCAAACTGAAGCTGTGGTTACTCAGTCTGTGAGTTGGGGTTGACTGATTCTAACTTGGCATGATCCCAGCGAGCTTCTGGTGGGCTGAGAGCACAAGAGAGCCTGTTTTAGAGAGAGTGTCTTCAGCAGCTGGAAGGTTGAATCCTTGAAGACATTGTTCTCTTCTGACAGCTGGACTCCTGGTCTAGTTTAAATGTTTTCATTGGACTGCTTTCTGAGTTGACTCCATGCAGGCCTCACTTCAGTCTCTGAACACTTCAGTAACACCTGCCCCATGTTATCCAGCAGGAAGTCTGTTGAATTAGTTGGGGTGGGGAGGGGGTTTGTGAGAGGATCTGGTAGTTAGCTAACTGCTGGTTGCGTTTTCTTGTTTTGCAGCCTTGTGTGTGGGTGTGGACCCATTCCATTCTAAAACTGGGCTTCATGACAGGTGGAATGTTTTTCTGTACTTTACCTGTAGTCGTCCTCTTCCTCTGGTTAACACTACAGCCTTGGAGCAGGTCGTTTATTCCCTGATAGAGGATCAAGGTTTAGTGGTGCTTTGTCCAACCTGCAGTAAACATACTAACATCATAACATGCCATGTTTGTTCCCATTTCATCACGTATGTCAAGAACTGCACACGGTTTCTAACAAACCAGTGGAATATCCATGCTGAACAGGAGTCAGCAGCAGACCCTGAAGGAATCCTGCTACCTGAGAGTAAAGAGGGATGTAGAAACAGTTCATACATGTAGCAGAACATCCATGCATATGTTGTCATGGCCTCAGAGAACATTAGAATGTGATGTGTAATTACACTGAAGAGTAGATCTGTAGACAACAACAGATAAGCATGACGTTATTATCAGAGCAGAAGGTTTACGCATGTGTTCCTACTGAAGACGTCTGTGTCCATCAGATACCTGTTGTATGTGAACAACACACAACACCTGTGTCAGCTGAACTCTCTTCTAACAGGGAGCACGGACCGAGTCATGACTCGGTGGATGGATCAGGACTGAAGGAGGTCCAGTCAGGTGTCACCACAGACCCTGGAGTTCATCCAGCGGTGAGGCCTCCAGATATCCTGAGTGTTCCTGTGACGGGATTCCAGAGTAACCTGAAGAGCTGAAAACAGCTGAGTTCCTCTGAACGGTCATCTGTATTCTAATAACTGAATATAGTGAGCAGTCACTGAAGGCCTGTTTCTGTCAGGCTGTTGAAGTTCCTGATGTGGGTTCTCACATTCCCTGATCCTGGTTTGTTTTAGTTGCTTCATTGGGGTTAAACTCAGGAAGGAAACAAAGACCAGCTGTGGACAGAAGGAGTCTAAGAAGACCATCAGGGTGGTCCAGAAGGAGACCCAGACCCACATGTGAGCAGTCTCTAGAACCTCCATAAAGGTCAGTGAGGCTCCCTTCATGTTGAAACGTTGTTCTAGCCTGTAGTTTAACTTCTCATCCTCTCTCTGTCTTACTTCCTCTGCTCAGTGTTCTCTGGTCTTTATCTCCCTACTAAGCCGTCACTAGTGAGGCTGTTCTGTGTCCTGTCTAACTTGGTGTTTAGTGATGCTGGTTTCTGCTTCATTGACTGAAACGTTTTTGCACAACAGTTCAAAAAGTTCAGGCAGTAAAGAGTATTACTGACACCTTTCCACTGCTGCCCTGAGATGGGTAGCCTTTATGTGTTTCCTTTGCTTCTAAATGATATTTAACGATGACCACCTGTAATACACTGCTGCATTAGAATGAATGTTGTCAGTCCATCAACGTGTACCAGGCCTTCTCCTTTATTCTTTAGGAGATGCAGTTGTACATGCAGTTTTAAAAGTTGAGCAGAGTTCTGTCATATGTAGATGTCAGTGTTCAGATGTTTAGATGAATTACAGTACTATCACTGAAAACACAGTAAAACTCTGGAGACCACAGCTGCCAGTAGTTCACTGTGTTTTTACAGGGACGCTTCTTAGACTGTATTTAAAGCTGTCAGTGACTGAAGGTGTGTTGGTGCAGCAGAGAAGCAGGTCCAGAAGAAGGAACCACTGCTGGGTTCACCTTGATAAACTGGATCTGTTTAAACCACTTTGTAGGACAGTTTTCTAACAGAATGAAGAGTCTGACATGTCAGAGATCAGCTGTAGACGCTGTTAGAGCAACATTTATTACCAGAGGAGGAATATAATGAGGAAACAAGGAAAGAGGAAACAAGTGTTCAGTTTTCTCTCTGAGGATGTTTTCAGATTCCACCTCTGTGGACACAAAGAACCTGAATGAAGACAAACATGAACTTTATTATTTCCTGAACTCACAGTCAGTGTTGCTGGTTTTCCTCTCAGACTGACTGAAGTCCTCAAGATGAATGTTTGTGAGGAGGAGGAGGAGTTTCCAGCCTCCAGTTGTCTGTCTATGAAGAGTGACTGGTCCAAAGGAGATCCTCCAGTCTTCAGAGAAGAACCTGGACCCTCAGACTCAAAGTAAGAACACATGTACAAACCTTTAAGCCTCATTTAGTTGATGCTCCTTTGTGTTCTTAGATGTCAGTAACTAGAGGTGTGTTGGTGCAGCAGAGAAGCAGGTTCAGAAGAAGGAACCACTGCTGGGTCCACCTTGATAAACTGGATCTGGAAGTATTTAAATCACTTTGTAGGACAGTTTTCCACCAGAATGAAGAGTCTGACGTGTCAGAGATCAGCTGTAGACGCTGTTAGAGCAACGTGTGGATTTATTACCAGAGGAGGAATATAATGAGGAAACAAGGAAAGAGGAAACAAGTGTTCAGTTTTCTCTCTGAGGATGTTTTCAGATTCCACCTCTGTGGACACAAAGAACCTGAATGAAGACAAACATGAACTTTATTATTTCCTGAACTCACAGTCAGTGTTGCTGGTTTTCCTCTCAGACTGACTGAAGTCCTCAAGATGAATGTTTGTGAGGAGGAGGAGGAGTTTCCAGCCTCCAGCCGTCTGTCTATGAAGAGTGACTGGTCCAAAGGAGATCCTCCAGTCTTCAGAGAAGAACCTGGACCCTCAGACTCAAAGTAAGAACACATGTACAAACCTTTAAGCCTCATTTAGTTGATGCTCCTTTGTGTTCTTAGATGTCAGTAACTAGAGGTGTGTTGGTGCAGCAGAGAAGCAGGTTCAGAAGAAGGAACCACTGCTGGGTCCACCTTGATAAACTGGATCTGGAAGTATTTAAATCACTTTGTAGGACAGTTTTCCACCAGAATGAAGAGTCTGACGTGTCAGAGATCAGCTGTAGACGCTGTTAGAGCAACGTGTGGATTTATTACCAGAGGAGGAATATAATGAGGAAACAAGGAAAGAGGAAACAAGTGTTCAGTTTTCTCTCTGAGGATGTTTTCAGATTCCACCTCTGTGGACACAAAGAACCTGAATGAAGACAAACATGAACTTTATTATTTCCTGAACTCACAGTCAGTGTTGCTGGTTTTCCTCTCAGACTGACTGAAGTCCTCAAGATGAATGTTTGTGAGGAGGAGGAGGAGTTTCCAGCCTCCAGCCGTCTGTCTATGAAGAGTGACTGGTCCAAAGGAGATCCTCCAGTCTTCAGAGAAGAACCTGGACCCTCAGACTCAAAGTAAGAACACATGTACAAACCTTTAAGCCTCATTTAGTTGATGCTCCTTTGTGTTCTTAGATGTCAGTAACTAGAGGTGTGTTGGTGCAGCAGAGAAGCAGGTTCAGAAGAAGGAACCACTGCTGGGTCCACCTTGATAAACTGGATCTGGAAGTATTTAAATCACTTTGTAGGACAGTTTTCCACCAGAATGAAGAGTCTGACGTGTCAGAGATCAGCTGTAGACGCTGTTAGAGCAACGTGTGGATTTATTACCAGAGGAGGAATATAATGAGGAAACAAGGAAAGAGGAAACAAGTGTTCAGTTTTCTCTCTGAGGATGTTTTCAGATTCCACCTCTGTGGACACAAAGAACCTGAATGAAGACAAACATGAACTTTATTATTTCCTGAACTCACAGTCAGTGTTGCTGGTTTTCCTCTCAGACTGACTGAAGTCCTCAAGATGAATGTTTGTGAGGAGGAGGAGGAGTTTCCAGCCTCCAGCCGTCTGTCTATGAAGAGTGACTGGTCCAAAGGAGATCCTCCAGTCTTCAGAGAAGAACCTGGACCCTCAGACTCAAAGTAAGAACACTTGTACAAACCTTTAAACCTCATTTAGTTGATGCTCCTTTGTGTTCTTTATTGTCAGTAACTAGAGGTGTGTTGGTGCAGCAGAGAAGCAGGTTCAGAAGAAGGAACCACTGCTGGGTCCACCTTGATAAACTGGATCTGGAAGTACTGACATCATTTTGTAGGACGGTTTTCTAACAGAATGAAGAGTCTGATGTCTCAGAGATCAGCTGTAGACGTCTTATATTCAGAGTGGAGTTTGTAAATGCAGTGAAGAGAATCAGTGAAGGCTTCATGTGGGGGTCAGATGGATCCTGCAGTGGGACGTGATGTTTGCTGTCGTCACAGTAAAGAAGAAACAGGCAGTTCTCCTTGTGTCAGATCCTCCTGGACTGAAGGGAAGCTTTCAGTCTGGACCAGAAGCTCAGACACATCAGCAGACGTTTTGTTCAGTCCAGATCTAGTGTGGTTTGTAGTGAAGTTCTCTCTCTTCACTTCCAGCTGAGGGTCCCAGAATGACTGTACTATCAGAGAATCTCTCAGTGATTGATGTGAATAGAAACATGTTTGTGTTTGAGCAGACAGAGAGCAGAGTTTCCAGCCTCCAGCCGTCTGTCTATGAAGAGTGACTGGTCTAAAGGAGAACCTCTAACCTTCAGAGAAGAACCTGAACCCTCAGACTCAAAGTAAGAACACTGCCTCTGACTGTTCCTATGACTCCTTTATGATTCCACCTGTCAGTTCTGTGTCGTGTCCCTGATGGTTGGTTTTAGTTGGTCGATTCAAATGAACTCTGAAAAGGTTTCTGTGACTCCAATAGAAATCATTGGTCCTGGTTTCCTCTCAGCATCTCTGCCAGTAGAAAAGCTGTGATCTGATCAAAGAGGACGACTGCAGACATGAACCATGTGATAATCTGCAGTTTGTGTGTTTAAACTACGGATGTGATCAGAGGATTGATCAGTGATTGATGAGAAAACTAACATGTGTTTCAGCAGACAGAGAGCAGAGTTTCCAGCCTCCAGCCGTCTGTCTATGAAGAGTGACTGGTCCAAAGGAGAACCTCTAACCTTCAGAGAAGAACCTGGACCCTCAGACTCAAAGTAAGAAAGTGTTTGTGCTGTAAACTGACCTGATGAAGATGATGGTTTAGGATGGAGGAAGATGCTCTGCTGAAACAGTCACACAGTGGTCAGAATGCAGAACTCTTCCAGACTGAGGTGGATCCTGGTCTGGGTTTTAGAACCAGAAGTTCTGATGGTGTTTCTGTGGTAGAACACCTGAGAACCTCTGGTTCTCTGTTTCCACTCAGTATTCAAACATGTCCAGCCCAACGTTGACGTCCCCGTAAAGACTGTCAGAGTGAGACAGAGTGTTCTCCACATGTGTGGTTGATGTTGTGGTTGGTCTTGGTGGGTTCCTGGTTCTCATGATCCACATGTTTGAAATGAAAGCTGAACACTAAGTCTGAGGCTGCTGCTCTCATACAGTTTAACATCATTTCTACTGTGAGTTGAAAGTGAACCAGAGTGACGGTAGAAGAGTGAAGACCAGGAGCAGCTGTCTGTGATGGAAGGCTGTTACTGTGAAGCTGCTGCTCAAAGGGTTAAGTTTGTATTAACAGCAAACTGCAGGCAGATCAGTCAGAGTGGAATCAGACAGCTGGTAGGAAAGAAGTGAGTGGAGTTAGAAATAAAGGAAGCAGCTGGACTCAGACAGAACAGTAGCCTCACTCTGACTGTTCTCTGGGAGCATCTGAGCTTCACTGTTGGTCACATGTGGATGTTGTTCTCCAGATGATCTGAGTGATGAATCAATGTGTTGACAGAGTGATGAAGAGGAGGGGAGCTTCTGTGGAGGAGCAGCCGTCCTGCTGTGCTTCATGTCAGGACGTCCCGAAGGATCCAGTCTCTACCAGCTGTGGACAAAGTAAGACTGAACATGTGCTGATGGACTGATGTGTGAAAAGTGACCTTGTTGTTGTGTTGTGTTGTCCAGACATGAAAGGTTGGTGTGTTTGTTTGTGTGGTCTGTGAGCAGATGCTGGTCTGGAGGAGGTTCTGCAGGAACATAAGATGAGTGTGAGGAGGAGATGTGAACATGTGACTGAAGGAAGTGATGAAACAGGAGGTGGAACCCTCCTCAACAGGGTCTACACTGAGCTGTACATCACAGAGGGACACAGTGGAGAGGCTGATAGCCAACATGAGGTGAGGCAGCTGGAGACGGCTTCCAAGAAGAGCCTCCATGACACTCCCATCAAGTGCCAGGACATCTTCAAAGCCTTCCCTGAGCAGCAGACAGCCATCAGAGTGGTCCTGACCAACGGCGTGGCTGGCGTGGGAAAAACCTTCTCAGTGAGGAAGTTCAGTCTGGACTGGGCAGAGGGCCGAGAAAACCAAGATGTCAGTGTGGTGGTTGTGCTTCCGTTCAGGGAGCTGAACCTGATCAGAGATGAGCAGCACAGTCTTCTGACGCTGCTCCATGTCTTCCATCCAGCATTACAGAAGGTGACAGCAGAGAAGCTGGCTGTCTGGAAACTGTTGTTCATCTTTGACGGTCTGGATGAAAGCAGACTTTCACTGGACTTCACCAACAGGGAGGTTGTGTCTGACGTCAGCCACAAGTCATCGCTGGACGTCCTGCTGACAAACCTCATCCAGGGGAATCTGCTTCCCTCGGCTCTGGTCTGGATCACTTCCCGCCCTGCGGCAGCCAATCAGATCCCTCCTAAACATGTGGACAGGTTAACAGAAGTACGAGGCTTCACCGACGACCAGAAGGAGGAGTACTTCAGGAGGAGGTTCAGTGATGAAGAGCTGTCCAGAAGAATCATCTCCCACGTAAAGACATCCAGGAACCTCCACATCATGTGTGGACTCCCAGTGTTCTGCTGGATCACTGCTGCAGTTCTGGAGCACATGTTGAGCACAGAGCAGAGAGGAGAGCTGCCCAAGACCCTGACCGACATGTTCTCACACTTCCTGCTGGTTCAGACACACAGGAAGAAGCTCAAGTACCATGAGGGACATGAGACCAGTCCACAGGAGCTGACAGAGGCCGACAGGGAAGTTCTCCTGAGGCTGGGGAGGCTGGCCTTTGAACATCTGGAGAAAGGAAACATCATGTTCTACCAAGAAGACCTGGAGCAGTGTGGTCTGGATGTGACAGAGGCCTCGGTGTTCTCAGGAGTCTGTACACAGATCTTCAGAAGAGAGTGTGTGATGTTCCAGAAACCAGTCTACTGCTTTGTTCATCTGAGCATTCAGGAGTTCCTGGCTGCAGTCTACATGTTCCACTGTCAAACCAACAGGATCACTGAGGAGCTGGAGAAGTTCCTGGGACGAGCCTACATGAACCCATCCCTGGATGTTTTCCTGAACAGAGTCATGTATAAATCCTTTTACAGTAGAAATGGTCACCTGGACCTGTTTGTTCGCTTCCTTCATGGCCTCTCTGTGGAGTCCAACCAGAGACTCTTAGGAGGTCTGCTGGGTCGGACAGAGGACCATCCAGAAATGATCCAGAGAGTCATCAAGAACCTGAAGGAGATGAACAGTTATGAAACCTCTCCAGACAGAAGCATCAACATCTTCCACTGTCTGATGGAGATGAAGGATCCCTCAGTCCATCAGGAGATCCAAGAGTTCCTGCAGTCAGAGAACAGATCAGAGAAGGATCTCTCTGTGTTTCAGTGCTCAGCTCTGGCCTACATGCTGCAGATGTCAGAGGTTCTGGATGAGTTGGACCTGAACAAGTACAGAACATCATCAGATGAGGGACGAAGGAGACTGATTCCAGCTGTGAGGAACTGCAGAAAGGCTGGGTGAGTCCAGATGTGATGAACATGATCAGTTAGTAGATCAGTGGTTCAGTTCTTCAGATGTTCTCATTAGAACATCTCATTATTCTCAGAGCTCCACTGGTTTGTTTCAAACATCTCATGTCAGCTGAGTTCAGTCTCAGATGTTCTTGAGTTGCTTCAAACGCTGTGGAGAAGTAGATGTTTCATGTTGTGGTGTTTGAAGCTGATCAATCCATGAACAGTTTGTTCTTGTGGTTCTTCCTTTGGCTGATGGAGGAAACATGCAGATCTGCTGAGACACATGAAGAACTGTAGAGGTTCTGATGTGGAGGCAGTGAAGCTCTGATCACATGAGGAGGTTCTGAGATCAGTCTTCTGACCAGACCAACAGCTTTAATGTGATGATTTCACTCTGTAGAGTTTAACATCAGATCTGGATGATGAACCAACATTTCTGAGCTCTGAAAGAAATGATTGATGGATTATTGATGTCCCTGATGTCAGATGGATTTAATCAGTTTGACTTCTGAGCTTTTATTTCAGATTATTCTAGTTTTTATTTATTTAATCTGTATTGTTGTTTGTCATCAGTGCTCCATGTAATATTCAGTTTTTACCTTTCAAAGCCTCAGAACTTGTTTCTGAAACGTTCTGATTGATCAATAATGGTTGCAAAGATTTTAACATGACTTTATCTGACAGTGATGAGATGATGTTGATGCTGTAACAGTGGTTTGGTTTCTCAGCTGGAGAATAATCCTGAGGTCAGTGAAGTGATTCAGTCACTTGTCCAACAGTTTGTATCTGAAGCTCGTTAACTTGGACATGAGGCTCCGTAAACTAGTGATCCTACAAAGACTGACGCTGCAGAGTGAGTTGAAGTGGCAGCCCGCCAGGCTTATAAAGCACTGGGGAAACCCTGCCGATACTATTCTGATACCAGAGCTCTGCTTTAATATTATTATTATCATTATTGTTGATTACCTCCGCCTACAAGGGGGAACCCTGAGGGAGGAAGTTATGCGATCGTCGCCGTTTGTCCGCTCTCATGTCTGTGCCTGTGTGAACACGATAACGTTATAAACCTCCACAGTCTCTGGCCTGAGTGTTTCTGATGAGGATCATAAATACCTGCTGTCTGAACAGAAACCAAATATAATGTCTGTTAAACATGTTATCAGATAACTTGGTGGAGCTAAACCAAGAAAAGTGAGGATAGTCATGTTGTCGCTCATCCACACAAAGTTGCCACCAAAAGAAGCTCCAGCAGAATTTTGTAACCATTTTACTTCTCCAAATAATAATTTAAATACGGGTTAAATATATGAATAGTTGGCCGCGGTCAGAAAAAAATCAGCATAGTCTCTGTACAATTTAGCTTAAAACTGAAGCTGTACAACTGAAAAATAAACATTTTAAACTGCAGCGGCTCACATCAATAACGTAACGTTATTAAATCGATTTTGTAAAACAAATTTGAAGGTTTTCAACATTTGTGTCGTTGGTATTTATATTAAAACAATAATCCTCAGCCACTGATAAATCGGTCTTCTCCGTCAGCTCTGAGCAGTTAAAACTCCAGCTGTTGATCGAGCTTTCAGTGGCGCGCTGAATACACCTGGATACACAAATCCATGAAAAAGAAGGACGCATTCGTCGGCCGCATTTGAAGGAGTCTTGAAGTTTCAAAGAAATGGGACAGCCTTCGTTGCACCGTTGTGACGTATGTGGTCGACGAATGCAGCCTTCAAAGGATGCAGCCTCTGAATTGAGACACAGCCATAGTGCTGCTAAATGCTCGCTGGCTAGCTGGCTGCAAACTGGAATGGATTCCCTGAACGGAGGCGTGTCGTTACTCCGTGTTTCATTGAGACACGCCTCCGTTCAGGAAATCCGTTCCACAGTTTGCAGCCAGGTAGCAGAGCAGCAGCATGGAACCACTGGTGGAGTCCTTTCAGCAGACGTGCACAGACATGGCTCATGGATCGGAAATCTCCGCAGGTTGGATCGGAAATTTCCGATGCGTGAATTACATTGGAACCCGATACCGATACTGGATCGGATCGGCCCCATCCCTAGTCATCACATCACAATATGTCCTGGTGTTGATCTTTACTGGTGTCCAGGTGTGATGTTGTCCAGGATCAGTTCCATTGTGTAGCGTTTGACAGCAGACTGTAGATGTTCAGGGATGGAGGTGAAGCTGACAGCAGCAGGTCCACAGCAGAGACATCATCATCTTTGTACTGGAACTGAGTCACAGTAGAAACTCTGAATGTTCTAAGCAGGAAGCAGAAAGTGTCATCTCTCACCATAACATGTTCTATCATTTATGTTTCATGACAGATTTTCTAGATGTCGACTCTCAGAGAGTCACTGTGAAATCATGGTCTCAGCTCTGAAGTCCAACCCCTCCCATCTGGAAGAACTGGACCTGACCGACAATGGCTTGGAGGATTCAGGAGTGAAGCGTCTTTGTGATGGACTGAAGAGTCCAAACTGTAAACTGGAGACTCTCAGGTCAGTTCACTGACTGTTGGTGGGATTTATTCTCTTCACATTCTTGACTGAAGTTTTAGGTTTGGTTTGATGAATGTTGATGATTTTCCTGAAAACAGTCTGAAGATGTTTTAGTTTGTTGAAGCGTCTGTGAATAAATGTCCTGATCAGCTGACTGCAGGGATCCAAGATGGAGGACAGAATCCACAGTCCTGCTGTGTGTCTGAATGTAAAGCTGATGTGAAAGTGATGTGAGACTTCAGCAGTCTGACTTCCACACATCCAGTCAGGATGTTTGTGTTTCCACAGTGTTTGTGTTGAGCTGCAGTGGAGCCTCAGAAACTCAGAGTTTAGTTCTCAGTGATCTGGACCTAATTAAAGTCAGTTTGGGTGAATTAGTTGTTTTTTTAATAGATTTGGTTAATGCTAATGGACCTCTGGATGGTTTCAACAAGGAACTCTGTCTCCTCAACTCACATCTTTTATTCTTTATTTAGATTGTGGGGCTGCAGTTTATCAGAGATCAGCTGTGATTCTCTGGCCTCAGCTCTGAAGTCCAACCCCTCCCTTCTGAAACATCTGGACCTGAGTGTGAACGACCTGAAGGATCCAGGAGTGAAACATCTGTGTGGTTTTCTGGAGAGTCCAGACTGCAGCCTGAAGACTCTGGGGTCAGACATTATGTTTTCTTTGTGTGCTGAGATGAATGTGATATACTTAATTTACTGTCAGTGATTTAAATCATGTCTGAAAGGTAGAAACAGTGAAAAGTGTTTATCCCACTTTGTCCAGAGTTCAAGGTGACGTCTTCAAACGTCTGCTTCTGTTCCAGCAGCGTTTCAGTCCCAGACCTTCATCAGGAAAATAGTTGGATCTGTTTGTTTTATTCACACTAGTTTGATCTTGTGTGTTTTTCTCCAGTTATATAAAGAATATAGTTGTGAGTCAGTCGTCCAGCAGTGGGCCGGTGGTGATCAGGCAGCTTCATCCAACAGGAACCACTGTGGACCAACTGTTGGTGTCTTCAAAGGTTCTCAAGAAGAAGTCTAGACAGCTCAGAGTCTGATGGAATCATGTTTGTAGGAGCTATTTAGTGCTCTGTAGGTTTCTCTAATATCTATTAATATATTTTTGTTTTGTTACTTGATAATATTCTCTTTGTTAGTTATTTGTGTAGATTTACTATTTGCTTATTTATCATATTTTGTTTAGGTGAATTAGTCGTTTATTCTGTTGGTTTATTTAATAGACTTGGTTAATGCTATGGTCACCTGAGGTCTGTTTAGGTAGGTAGCAGGCATAGGACCAGCATGCACCTGGGTGGGTCTGTGGTTTCTGACCTGAGCAAGAGACAGCAGGAGGATGGCGCCTTTGTTCTTTTCTTTGTTTGCCTGGTATTGAATAAAACAAGAAGAAGCACAACAATCTGGCATGGACGATGACTCTTTGGCCTGCGTAAACCACATACCCACGATGCTTCAGTGGCCTTTTGATTATTTAGTTAAGTTTATTTTTTAGACAAATAGCCACGACACTGTTGGTTCAACACTAAAGGTTGGAGGAACAAACATGAGCTGACTAAACGAAGCATCACAGCTTCTCCAGCTGTCCTCCTCCTCCTGGGAAACCACACCTGGACTGGACTGATGTTACTGAGAAACCTGACTCAGTTTGCTCTTTAATGTGAATGAGAGCTCTTCTACTCTGGTTCTGTTGGACTGTTTGAAGCTGCTTCCTGTTGGCTTCAGCTGTTTGGAGTTTCCATTTGATCAACTTGTACATTGAGAAGCTTCTTCATCTCTGAACACATGATGGACCTCTGGATGGTTTCAACAAGGAACTCTGTCTCCTCAACTCACTTCTTTTATTCTTTATTCAGATTGCAGAGCTGCAAGTTGTCAGAGATCAGCTGTGATTCGCTGGTCTCAGCTCTGAAGTCCAACCCCTCCCATCTGGAACATCTGGAGCTTACCAGGAATGACCTGAAGGATCCAGGAGTGAAACATCTGTGTGGTTTTCTGGAGAGTCCAGACTGCAGCCTGAAGACTCTGGGGTCAGACATCATGTTTTGTTTGTGTGCTGAGATGAATGTGATGTAAAGTTGTGGTGACACTAAGCTGCAGCCATCAGGCTGATCTTCTACTGATCCACACTGAGGATCTTCATGCTGACGTCTGTTTTCTTCTTCTCTGTTTAGTCCTTTGACTGAGGCAGAGAAATGTTGAGCTGCACATTTCAACGCTCAGTAGAAGAATAAAAATCCTCCAGAGAATAATTGACTGTGAAACTCTGACACAGCAGGGCCCTTAGTCACAAAGTATCCTCAGGCTGAAAGCAGCTCTTAGTGACGTCATTCTAAGAAAAATCTTAGAATTCCTGGAATTCTAAGATTTTTCTAAGAATGTTTCCTCGGTAAGATAAAAGTTATTCAGAAAGCATCTCAGGCCTTCAGAGAGCTCCTGAGGGGAGACACTTAGGAGGAGGGAGGAGGACTTTTAAGAAGCCTCAGAGTTTCTTAAACAGACAAGATGGTGGAAAGACGGAGAGGAAGGAGAGATATTCTCCGTACATTAAATGACAGTGATTTAATAACACGCTATGGCTCAGTGGTGCAGGGATGATGTTTGTGGTTTACGTCATCAGGGATGAGTTTACTGTCCCACCCAGCGCAGTAACGTAATAACTCCTGACATGAAAGTCATCACAGCATTGATACCTGTCACAGGTAAAGGTAAAATGCAGCAGTGTAGCAGTGATGACTTGGGTCTGTGACAACCCTCTGTCAGCAGAGGGACCAGTCAGACCAGTCAGACCAGTCAGATCAGTACGGTCTTTCACAGCCTCGTATTGTTGGGTGATTTATTCGCGTTCAGTTTCCTCCCATCCAGAGCTGTTCCAACAGCAGACACTGCTCTGTGTCCAGTTTGGCTTTCTTGTTCTCTTTCGATCCATGTCCTCTGTTTTGGTCGTTCTGTTAAATCAAACTGCTTTTTAGAAGGATGAAATGCTGACAGCTGAGTCTGAGTCCACCTTTAATATCAGATACATGAAGTAGTATGTAGCGTACGTATGCACCAATATAATGTAGCGTAACTACACTTTTTAATGAAAATTTGCACTCGTTAATGAAGGGGCACCATCTCAGATTACTGAGAAAATTATCATTCTAGATTAAGTCTCGAAGAGACTTTAATTGAATGAAGTTGATCAGTCTCTTAGCTGAAAGTCGTAAATTGTGATTTCATTGACCTCCAGTTCCCAAACAAAGAAATACACGGCAGAACCGATGGTAATTATACACAAACATTTATTAACTAAACTACAAACAAACAATAAACAACAATGACATAACAACAGACAGTGAATGAATGAATGCGGATAAGCTATTTAACTGTGATCGTCACTGGAAGCAGCTGATAGAAAGGTGATGAATTTAGAATCACTTTAGAATTGGAAGCCAATCGTAATTTATAAATTCACCCGTTTAGCAGAAGGAAAATGATACTTGCGTAGCCCTTTGATGGAGAGAGAAGGCGGCCGCAGGACGTCCAGTTGTGATGATCTGCTGGATGTGTCGGATCAGAAACGCAGAGATAAGGAGGCACTTTGGTGTAGTCATGTTGTAAAAATGTACCAAGGTACAAACACTAAGAGTCGAAGCTCATAGTTAAAAGAAAATGTCCGTGCTGTTGCATTATTAAAGTTAACTGAAGAGGTTTAACTTCAAGCCTTTAAGAAACAAAAACACAAACCCAAAAAACTTAGCCCGATAAAAGTCCTTAAAAGAAGTAAACCCTTGAATGAAAGAGAAAGCCCACCTAAGAAAGTTTAAAAAGTAAAAGCCCCTTTTGAAAGAAACAAGCCCAAGTTCTTAAAAAGTAAAAGCCGCCGTTGCATTCCAGTGACTTTCCTTTTATATAGAAAGTTTTGGAGTCAAATTCAAATCAGCATCTGACCAATCGTGGCTGTGTCCATCCCAGGGGGTGGTCTGAGCTTCACTGTCCAGGAGAGATCAGAGGCCAAATACCTTTAGAGCATACTTTAAGATTATTTCTTAAACATGCAAATTCGATTGTTAATATCTATGATGATCACAGATCTGAAATTTCACTAAATGTGTAATTAAAACGAAACCAAACATGATATGTTTATCTCACATGGTTCCTGAGATAATAATAATAGAAGATAAGACACAAGAATAAACTTACAAATTGTAGACTTCTAGGCTACATGAAAGTAAACTATTAATGTAACTACAAATGTAAGCATATACATTCAATTATAAGAAAAATACGATTTAGCAGTATACATGCTGAGGATAAAAGTCTCTCTCTCTCGCTGTGTGTCTTTTATGGTGGTCCGTGACCGAGAGGAGGGGGGTGCCGGTGTCTGGTGTTTGCATCTCAATAAACACTTCAGATTCAATGTGTTCTCCTTCCATGCTGGTCCTGATCAACCTGGTATCACAGAGTCCAGATGTTGGGAACATCACTCCAGAGATGTTGAATTCTTTGATTTTATTATTTAGAAGTGTTTAGTTCAAATCATCAAAGAGTTCCTTGTGTTAGGAGGAATGCCGTCTCCTCTTGTCCCGAGGTGTGGTTTTCCTCACAAATTGACACTTTTATGACCCTTATCAGATTCTGGTGCAGGAGGGGGCATCCTGTCGTCTCCAAAAAGGGGGTGATTTGGGTTAGCTGTCACCTGAAATGGTTTCTTACCCAAATTACGGCTCTGAGAAACAGTTTCTGGATTATCTGTGCGTTGACTCCCAATGTTCTGCTTGATAGCTTGGAATGTTCTGCTCCTTTGTACGCTACAAGTAAATGACCAGCATGGACAGTAAACATAACAATAAGTACATCAGTATAATGGACATGTGAATGAGGCACGTTCAGACATGTGAAGCTGTGTCACAGTTAATTTAATTTGCTGAGTTTCATCATCATGACTAGGGATGCACGATAACGCCAATTTCAACCGATTCCGATAACCGATAATTTTATACTTCTTGCAGCCGATAACCGATGTCAACCGATTGTGCAACGGAGCATGAAACTGGAGTTGTCAGGTCCCCTACTGCAACCACCGCGGCGTTCTAGAGCATCAGCGGCATAATAGAGCCTTGGCAACGCTCGGCTGCGCCCGGCGGCGTACTACAGCCTCGGCAACGCTTGGTGGCGTTTGGCGGCGCGCACGACTTTTTGAGTATCAAAATTATCATCCGAATACCACCAAAACAAACAAATATTCAGATATTCCAATATTCGGGACCAGTCCTAGTGAAACGACTTCTTCTGTTACAGTAAAGAAAGTCCACTCTGGTCAGTGCCACCATGCTGCTTGTTTTTCTTTGCCCACGCAGTCTGATGACATCACACACATATGATGGTACCATCGGGAAGGAGAGGGGTTGAGGAGCCAGGCATGAGGACAAACCACAACACACAGACCAACGGCAAAAACCAAGATTCAGAGTCTTTATTATTATCGGCTCATTTTTTAATTATCGGAATGACGTCATATTTACCAAAATTAACCGATAATTATCGGACACCGATATTATCGTGCATCCCTAATCATGACATCAAATTAATGTCACCATTACACATTTCTTAGTACAGTCCAGGTTCTATGATCGGTTGGTTTTACTGTCCATTCATTACTGGGAGCTCAGAGAGCATTTTTTTGTCTTTGTCCCTTCTTGTAACGACCAATCACAGCCTTTAGAAGACTGGATCACACCTAGCGACGGGGTCAACCACACCTCCTCACTAAGATCAAAGTCTCTGGACCCTCCTTGCTCAGAGTTGCTCTCAGAAACTTCCTGAATCACTCTGAAGCTCAGATTCCTTGCTGGGAGTTTTGAGGCTAAGCTAGGAGCTCTCTGAGAGGACTCTAAGAAGGTTTGTGAATAAGGGCCCTGATCTTCATGTGTGACCTGATGTTTGTCTCCAGGTCAGATTGAAACCAGGCAGCAGCTCAGGATCATTCTATACTTGATTTACTGTCAGTGATTTAAATCATGTCTGAAAGGTAGAAACAGTGAAAAGTGTTGATCCCACTTAGTCAGAGTTCAAGGTGACGTCTTCAAACATCTGCTTCTGTTCCAGCAGCGTTTCAGTCCCAGACCTTCATCAGGAAAATAGTTGGATCTGTTTGTTTTGTTCACACAAGTTTGATCAGGCTGTCAGGACACTGAACTCTCTCCAAGACAGAGCACCCTGTGGCCCCCCAGACCCAGACAGAGCACCCTGTGGCCCCCCAGAGGTTTCCTGCTGGGCAGGTTTCCAGTTGAGGCTTGTGCTTTTCTCCAGGATAGTTCAGTGGATGCATGAGTCCAGTTCCAGCAGTGTCACCATGTTTTATCCTCCATGCTGTCCCTCCTCCTGTCCTCTCTGTCTCCATCCTCTCCTGTTACCACAACGTCTTTCAGCTTCACATTCAGCTGAGGTCTGCTTGTTGTCTGGCAGCTCATTCTGAGCCACAAGAACCCACCAGCCTCACACAGGAGCTTCCAGGCTCATGGTTCAGACCATCTTTGATCCAGGTCCTGTACTCTAGAGGTCCTTTTAGGGCTTGAATTAAAGGTCCACACAGGATTATTCAGTCTGTCCATGAGTCTGATTGAACATCATTGAACCATCAGAGTTTCCAGTGTTTGTCTTTAGTTCAGTTTAAATCTGACACCAGTATTTATAATCAGAAGGTCAAACCTTGATGGGACTAATGAACACCAGGGGACATTTTACATGGACTCTAAGTTCTCATGAGGGTTTTAATGTTCTGCTGCTCCAGGTATAATAATGATGCATCAGAATCCATGTAGGTGTTGATCACTGACAGACTACAGCCTGTGACGATGCAGATCAAACCTTCTGAACATCCATCATATGGAAACACTTGGTTTGTTTAGTTTTAATAAAAACTAGTGGTGGTATCATGTAGAAGTGGAGCTGAAGGGTTAAAACTCTGGAAGTGAATAAATGTTTGGTGGTTGTGATCAGGACTGATGTTACTGAGAAACCTGACTCAGTTTACTCTTTAATATGAATGAGAGCTCTTCTTCTCTGGTTCTGTTGGACTGTTGGAAGCTGCTTCCTGGTGGCTTCAGCTGTTTGAGTTTCCATTTGATCAACTTGTACATTGTGAAGCTTCTTCAGCTCTGAACACATGATGGACCTCTGGATGGTTTCAACAAGGAACTCTGTCTCCTCAACTCACATCTTTTATTCTTTATTCAGATTGGAGCAATGCAGTTTATCAGAGATCAGCTGTTATTCTCTGGCCTCAGCTCTGAATTCCAACCCCTCCCATCTGGAACATCTGGACCTGAGCTACAACATCCTGAAGGATCCAGGAGTGAAACATCTGTGTGGTTTTGTGGAGAGTCCAGACTGCAGCCTGAAGACTCTGAGGTCAGACATCATGTTTTGTTTGTGTGCTGAGATGAATGTGATATAAAGTTGTGGTGACACTAAGCTGCAGCCATCAGGCTGATCTTCTACTGATCCACACTGAGGATCTTCATGCTGATGTCTGTTTTCTTCTTCTCTGTTTAGTCCTTTGACTGAGGCAGAGAAATGTTGAGCTGCACATTTCAAAGCTCAGTAGAAGAATAAAAATCACCCAGGGAATAACTGACTGTGAAACTCTGACACAGCAGATCTTCAGCTTATATGTGACCTGATGTTTGTCTCCAGGTCAGATTGAAACCAGGCAGCAGCTCAGGATCATTCTATACTTGATTTACTGTCAGTGACTTAAATCATGTCTGAAAGGTAGAAACAGTGAAAAGTGTTGATCCCACTTAGTCAGAGTTCAAGGTGACGTCTTCAAACGTCTGCTTCTGTTCCAGCAGCGTTTCAGTCCCAGACCTTCATCAGGAAAATAGTTGGATCTGTTTGTTTTATTCACACTAGTTTGATCTTGTGTGTTTTTCTCCAGTGATATAAAGAATATAGTTGTGAGTCAGTCGTCCAGCAGTGGGCCGGTGGTGATCAGGCAGCTTCATCCAACAGGAACCACTGTGGACCAACTGTTGGTGTCTTCAAAGGTTCTCAAGAAGAAGTCTAGACAGCTCTCAGAGTCTGATGGAATCATGTTGGTTCAACACTAAAGGTTGGAGGAATAAACATGAGCTGACTGAACGAAGCATCACAGCTTCTCCATCTGTCCTCCTCCTCCTGGGAAACCAGACCCCGTTCTTTAGTTAAAGACCAGTCAGGACGTTTCTGCTCCGCTATGGTTGGATTCATTCACATTTCAGGGTCTGTGACCTCATCGAGGCAAGTTTTCAGCTACCTCCTTTTTAAACAACACCCACCCTCAGACTGGACCTGCTTCCCCCTGTGGCAACCCAGACCCAGAGAGAGCACCCAGTGCCCCCCCCCAGACCCAGAGAGAGCACCCTGTGGCCCCCCCAGACCCAGACAGAGCACCCTGTGGCCCCCCCAGACCCAGACAGAGCACCCTGTGCCCCCCCCAGACCCAGACAGAGCACCCTGTGCCCCCCCCAGACCCAGACAGAGCACCCTGTGCCCCCCCCCAGACCCAGAAACAGCACCCTGTGCCCCCCCGGACCCAGACAGAGCACCCTGTGCCCCCGGACCCAGACAGAGCACCCTGTGCCCCCCAGACCCAGACAGAGCACCCTGTGCCCCCCCCAGACCCAGAAAGAGCACCCTGTGGCCCCCAGACCCAGAAACAGCACCCTGTGGCCCCCCAGACCCAGAGAGAGCACCCTGTGCCCCCAGACCCAGAGACAGCACCCTGTGCCCCCAGACCCAGAAAGAGCACCCAGTGGCCCCCCAGACCCAGAAACAGCACCCTGTGGCCCCCCAGACCCAGAGAGAGCACCCTGTGCCCCCCCAGACCCAGAGACAGCACCCTGTGGCCCCCAGAGGTTGGCTGCTCGGCCATCGGGTCCCTCAACACCAGCTCTCAGAGGGAGAGGGTCCTGGTCTGTGTGTTGGACAGGTTTCCAGTTGAGGCTTGTGCTTTTCTCCAGGATAGTTCAGTGGATGCATGAGTCCAGTTCCAGCAGTGTCACCATGTTTTATCCTCCATGCTGTCCCTCCTCCTGTCCTCTCTGTCTCCATCCTCTCCTGTTACCACAACGTCTTTCAGCTTCACATTCAGCTGAGGTCTGCTTGTTGTCTGGCAGCTCATTCTGAGCCACAAGAACCCACCAGCCTCACACAGGAGCTTCCAGGCTCATGGTTCAGACCATCTTTGATCCAGGTCCTGTACTCTAGAGGTTCTTTCAGGGCTTGAATTAAAGGTCCACACAGGATTATTCAGTCTGTCCTTGAGTCTGATTGAATATCATTGAACCATCAGAGTTTCCAGTGTTTGTCTTTAGTTTAGTTTAATTCTGACACCAGTATTTATAATCAGAAGGTCAAACCTTGATGGGACTAATGAACACCAGGGGACATTTTACATGGACTCTAAGTTCTCATGAGGGTTTTAATGTGCTGCTGCTCCAGGTATAATAATGATGCATCAGAATCCATGTAGGTGTTCATCACTGACACATGTCAGATTGTGATGATTAGAAAAATCCACTTCTATATGAAAATAAATCTTTAACTTCAAACAGCTGTGGCATCATGAACACAGACTGGTCTTTAAAGGGTTCAGATCCTTGCTTAGGGAGGAGACCCATCAATGTCAAGGTTCTACTGATGAATATATGACTGGTGACAAAGTAAAGTTCATTTCCTTTAATGTCAGTGACAACAACTAGAATAATAAAGGTTAAAATCCTGAGAATGAATGAATCTGTGGAGGTTGTGATCAGGACTGATGTAGACTAAAGAGACCAGTGACTGGAAGTGGAAATGACATTAATGTAGAACATTGGTTGGGATTATTGTTGATGTGGACGTTGGTGTCCTTCAGATCCTCAGAGTAACTTTTTAAAAGGACTCAGGTTTAGAAAACAGTCTGAAGACGTCACCTTGTCCTCTGAACACTGATGGACACTTTCCACTATCAATGACAGATGATCAATAATGAGATGATGTGAATGTAGAGTCCTGATTGAAATGTGTCCATGGTTCCAGAACATGAAGATCTTCTAGAGTCTGGAGCCTCTGAATGTTTGGTGGTTGTGATCAGGACTGATGTTAGTGAGAAACCTGACTGAGTTTACTCTTTAATATGAATGAGAGCTCTTCTTCTCTGGTTCTGTTGGACTGTTGGAAGCTGCTTCCTGTTGGCTTCAGCTGTTTGGAGTTTCCATTTGATCAACTTGTACATTGAGAAGCTTCTTCAGCTCTGAACACATGATGGACCTCTGGATGGTTTCAACAAGGAACTCTGTCTCCTCAACTCACATCTTTTATTCTTTATTCAGATTGGTGACCTGCAGGTTTTCAGAGATCAGCTGTGATTCTCTGGCCTCAGCTCTGAAGTCCAACCCCTCCCATCTGGAACATCTGGACCTGAGTGGAAACGACCTGAAGGATCCAGGAGTGAAACATCTGTGTGGTTTTCTGGAGAGTCCAGACTGCAGCCTGAAGACTCTGAGGTCAGACATCATGTTTTGTTTGTGTGCTGAGATGAATGTGATGTAAAGTTGTGGTGACACTAAGCTGTGATCCAGGACCCAGTTTATCTCTTAACACGGTTTTATTTTCATCCAGGGCTGTTCCAACAGCAGACACTGCTCTGTGTCCAGTTTGGCTTCCTTGTTCTCTTTTGATCCTTGTCATTGGTTGTTTTGGTCGTTCTGTTAAATCAAACTGCTTTTTAGAAGGATGAAATGCTGACAGCTGAGTCTGAGTCCACCTTTAATATCAGAACATGAAGTAGTAAAATGACCAGCAGGGACAGTAAACATAACAATAAGTACATCAATATAATGGAAATATGAATGAGGCACGTTCAGACATTGTGAAGCTGTGTCACAGTTAATTTAATTTGCTGAATTTCATCATCATGACATCAAATTAATGTCACCATTACACATTTCTTAGTACAGTCCAGGTTCTATGATCGGTTGGTTTTACTGTCCATTCATTACTGGGAGCTCAGAGAGCATTTTTTTGTCTTTGTCCCTTCTTGTAACGACCAATCACAGCCTTTAGAAGACTGGATCACACCTAGCGACGGGGTCAACCACACCTCCTCACTAAGATCAAAGTCTCTGGACCCTCCTTGCTCAGAGTTGCTCTCAGAAACTTCCTGAATCACTCTGAAGCTCAGATTCCTTGCTGGGAGTTTTGAGGCTAAGCTAGGAGCTCTCTGAGAGGACTCTAAGAAGGTTTGTGAATAAGGGCCCTGATCTTCATGTGTGACCTGATGTTTGTCTCCAGGTCAGATTGAAACCAGGCAGCAGCTCAGGATCGTTCTATACTTGATTTACTGTCAGTGATTCAAATCATGTCTGAAAGGTAGAAACAGTGAAAAGTGTTGATCCCACTTTGTCCAGAGTTCAAGGTGACGTCTTCAAACGTCTGCTTCTGTTCCAGCAGCGTTTCAGTCCCAGACCTTCATCAGGAAAATAGTTGGATCTGTTTGTTTTATTCACACTAGTTTGATCTTGTGTGTTTTTCTCCAGTGATATAAAGAATATAGTTGTGAGTCAGTCGTCCAGCAGTGGGCCGGTGGTGATCAGGCAGCTTCATCCAACAGGAATCACTGTGGACCAACTGTTGGTGTCTTCAAAGGTTCTCAAGAAGAAGTCTAGACAGCTCTGAGTCTGATGGAATCATGTTGGTTCAACACTAAAGGTTGGAGGAATAAACATGAGCTGACAGAACGAAGCATCACAGCTTCTCCATCTGTCCTCCTCCTCCTGGGAAACCAGACCCCGTTCTTTAGTTAAAGACCAGTCAGGACGTTTCTGCTCCGCTATGGTTGGATTCATTCACATTTCAGGGTCTGTGACCTCATCGAGGCAAGTTTTCAAAAATCCACTTCTATATGAAAATAAATCTTTAACTTCAAACAGCTGTGGCATCATGAACACAGACTGGTCTTTAAAGGGTTCAGATCCTTGCTGAGGGAGGAGATCCATCAATGTCAAGGTTCTACTGATGAATATATGACTGGTGACAAAGTCAAGTTCATTTCCTTTAATGTCAGTGACAACAACTAGAATAATAAAGGTTAAAATCCTGAGAATGAATGAATCTGTGGAGGTTGTGATCAGGACTGATGTAGACTAAAGAGACCAGTGACTGGAAGTGGAAATGACATTAATGTAGAACATTGGTTGGGATTATTGTTGATGTGGACGTTGGTGTCCTTCAGATCCTCAGAGTAACTTTTTAAATGGACTCAGGTTTAGAAAACAGTCTGAAGACGTCACCTTGTCCTCTGAACACTGATGGACACTTTCCACTATCAATGACAGATGATCAATAATGAGATGATGTGAATGTAGAGTCCTGATTGAAATGTGTCCATGGTTCCAGAACATGAAGATCTTCTAGAGTCTGGAGCCTCTGAATGTTTGGTGGTTGTGATCAGGACTGATGTTAGTGAGAAACCTGACTGAGTTTACTCTTTAATATGAATGAGAGCTCTTCTTCTCTGGTTCTGTTGGACTGTTGGAAGCTGCTTCCTGGTGGCTTCAGCTGTTTGGAGTTTCCATTTGATCAACTTGTACATTGAGAAGCTTCTTCAGCTCTGAACACATGATGGACCTCTGGATGGTTTCAACAAGGAACTCTGTCTCCTCAACTCACTTCTTTTATCCTTTATTCAGATTGGTGGACTGCAGGTTTTCAGATATCAGCTGTGATTCTCTGGCCTCAGCTCTGAAGTCCAACCCCTCCCATCTGGAACATCTGGACCTGAGTGTGAACAACCTGAAGGATCCAGGAGTGAAACATCTGTGTGGTTTTCTGGAGAGTCCAGACTGCAGCCTGAAGACTCTGGGGTCAGACATCATGTTTCAGTGATTCAAACTTCTCACCTTTGGCTGAATGTTGCTTGTTTCACATCACTTTACTGACTTGTGTGAATCATCCAAACCCAAATAGTTGTTCTGTTTAAATGTAGCAGGGAGTCATGAGGTCAGACCAGTCCAGAGTCAAAGCTAAAGTATCATTGAAGTCCTTTCTGATGAGCTGATATCAGTCAGTCAGTGAAAACTCTCCTCACCTGTCAGCACCTGTTGGGTTCCACATCCCTGCAGCACTTTCACTGTAACCAGAGGAACAAACTCTCTCCTGGATCATTGGCAGCATTTGGAGCTGTGAGATCTCTGAAGTAAAGACAGTCGGTTCATCTGCTGCTGAACCTTCTAATGGTTTTCATGTTGATGTCCTGTAAACAAAAGTATTTGTACTCTGTGGTCCAGCAGCTTCTCCACTAGTAAAGTAAATGAACAGATGTCATTCATTGAGCTGCATGTATGAAGAGAACATCTGAAGAGGGTTTAATGTGGACTTCAGCTCTGAACACATGATGAACCTCTGGATGGTTTCAACAAGGAACTCTGTCTCCTCAACTCACATCTTTTATTCTTTATTCAGATTGGTGCAATGCAAGTTGTCAGGGATCAGCTGTGATTATCTGGCCTCAGCTCTGAAGTCCAACCCCTCCCATCTGGAACATCTGGACCTGAGCAGGAACAAAGACCTGAAGGATCCAGCAGTGAAACATCTGGAGGATCTTGTGGAGAGTCCAGACTGCAGCCTGAAGACTCTGAGGTCAGTAGAAGGTTCCAGTCAGTCAGTTTTCTACTAAACAGTCAGTATCAGAGCAAAGATCCAGTGTCTCCTGTAAACCTGCAGCTTCTCAGTGAAGCTGTGAAGCAGAATGGAGACAGACTCCAGGACTGGACAGGAACACAGAGACAGCAGTCAGCCAATCAGAGGAGCCACAAGCTGGTTGTCATCATGTGTTTGAGTGGATGTGAAGCCCACTGTTGTTGTTGTGTTGATGTGTTGAGGACATGAAGCTGATTCCAGATGTGCACAGACAGTGGTCCTCCTCCATCAGAGGGTCCATCAGGTCTGATCTGACTGTTTGTTGTCTCATGTCAACAGTGATCAGCTGATCAGGCTGATATTAGTCACAGCTCTGAGATCAGTGAGATTGAAGCCTGCAGACCTCTGGCTCTTATTTCACAGCAGCTTCATCACATTTAGTCTTTCTCTCAGCATCTCCTGCTGTTTGACTCCCATCTGATCCTTTGGTTCAGCTACAGATAAAACCACAGGAATAATGAACCTCCATGTAAACTGAGAAACAGGACACCACTGGAAATAATGTCTCAGCAATAATCTGCATTTCTACAAACACTAATTCTATCTTTGACCATGTCTGACCATCAAATGACTGTTTAACTGGACTTCAGCCTGATAAAACCTCTTTATTCTACAGACATGTGCTGTTTGATTCAGTCTCTTCCAGATGTTGAACCTTCCAGAAGCATCTGAACAGATGTTGTGGTTCCTTTGCTGCCAGACTCTGAGTTAGTTTGTAGACAGATGAGATGTTGATGGACTCACAGAGACTGTTGGTTCAGATGGAGCAGCAGTAAATCCATGAGGAAGAGTTTGTGCAGTGATGAAGCTTGATGACTGTCAGCAGCTTGTTTCCATGTGGACTGCAGTGACATGTGCAGAGGAACACGCCTGATGCTGACAGTGTGTGCAGGTGTGTGAGCTTGGAGCTCAGTGTGTTCACTCCAACACGTTAGCATGAAGCTGCTGCTGTGAACAGAACTGAAGTCCTGCTGCTCTTTATGCTGATGATCAGCTGATCCAGAGTCTCTGCAGACACTCACTGATCTCCTCTGCTCTGTCTTCTTCTCTCTGCAGATGTTGGTGCTGAGAGGATGAAGTGTGATGATCCAGAGGTTGAACCAGCAGCAGCAGCTGGTGTGTAGAGACTCTGATGTTACTGGGAGGTGGAGAGCTTCATGCAGCAGTGACTGACAGGAATCAGACCAGTGGAGATGAGTGTCAGAGCTGCAGTGAGAACTGAGAACAGAGTGGAGTCCATCCTGGTCCCTGAGTTCCTGTGGAGGTGACAGAGGATCACCAGTGTCTGTGGACGGCTCTGCTGCTGCTTTGTCCTCCTACAGTCTCTGCAGACACACTGAGACTCCTCCACTCCTTCTGCTCCACAATCCTCCTCCACCTCCACCTGGACAGGAAGCTCGGCGTCAGTCTGCTGCTGGGTTCAGGTTTGGCTCCTTCAAAGTTTTCTGGATCACATTCAGTAGAGTTCTGTTTGAAAAGGCTTCTGAAAGCCTCTTCAACATGTTCGGTAATAAAGATGTCAGATATTCTGTCGTTGCTCTGAAACATGTGAGTGTCTGTATCTGATGAACTCTCCATGATGTTCTGTCCAAAGTGTCCTTCTAGGTGTTTCTTACATTTATAATCCATCAGTCCTGATCCTGTCTCTCCTGTTTCCTTTAGAATCAGAATCAGTCCAGCTGCTACAGACTCTCATATCTTCATAGATTTCCTTCCTTCCAGGAAATAAATGAAGTGTTTTGTTGTTTGTAAAGTGGATGCAGAGTAAAAACCCACTCTGTAAAGATCCTTTGAAGGTTCTCTAAAAGCTCATGATGGAGTTTGGATGTTCAGGACTCTCTAAACTAACCCTCTCTGGCTGCTTTCATGCTTTTGCTTCTTCTGTTTTTCAGCCTTTTCTCAAATGTTCAGAGCCGACTTAAAGACGACGGCGTCCTCAGAAAGGTTTCCTGCTCTGACAGATGAGTGCTGAGTTCATTGATTTGGTCTCTAGAGAGTCAAGTCACTGGTTTTCTACGGCTCATTTAAACAACAGCTGCTGCAGTAGAATGTAAGAACAGACTGATGTTAACATGAAGAACCTGCAGTGGTGTTTATGGTGTCATCTACGGATACAGGATCCAAACCTGACTCAGGTATTGATGGATTTAGTCTCTCATTCAGTGTGGATGTAAACATGAGGCTCTTTCTTTCCAATCACCTTGATTGATCCTGTAAACATGTAGAATGGTTCCAGAATACGTTTCATTCCAAACATAAATACGTTCATCACGTTATGTATGTATGAATGACCATAAAACAGCAGCACAACGTACTAATATTCCATTCTACATGATTAAACCAGCATGATAACGACACAGAAGTAACGTCTGATGGTTTCTCTCTCACTGTGCTCTTCTGTTTCTTGTAATGTCTTTTTTATTTTGACTTTAATGCGACTTGAAGTGGCGTCTACGTAGGAAACGTGTTGTACGTTCTGTTTAGTGAATCCTGAGATCAAACCCCATGAAGACAAACAGAATCTCTGATCACGTCTGTTCTGTTGTAGGTGTAGTTAGACGGGGCGTTACTTCTCCAGACCTTTTATTTCTTCTTCCTGCCTCCTTCTGTGCCAAACTTCAGTTGCATGGACTCAGTTCTGGAGAGGAAACAGCAGATCAGCAGCAAGTCTGAGGACAAACAACCAGCATTAGTTTCTTTTCATCGTTAGAGCCTCAGGTTTCTCCCATCTGGAGGCTTGTTGGTGAAGAATGTGTTGGATGGAGGCGATGCAGAAACGTGTTGGATGAATGATCACAGTGGAAGGAGGAACATGTGCCGTTTGTTCTGGTATTAAAATCCAACTGTGTCTCTAGAAGTTGGGATCCTCTCTGCTGGATCTGCCTCTCAGTGCTGTCCGTGGACCATTCCTTCATCCACCTCGTCTGGCTGCTGTGCTCCTCTGCTCAATGTGTTTGATCACCTTTGGTTGGGTTCTGCTGAGAGTGACCTGCTTGTTTTTAAAGCTGAGCTGTTTCATTGACTGCTGATAATAAAGTCTGTAAAGAAAGTTGTGCTGTTGGCGGAGTGGTTTTGTGGAGGAAATGTCTCTTAAATCTACGTCCTTAAATATCTCAGAAACCTCCTCGAAGACCTCAGAACCTCAAATATCTCCTTGAATGTCTTGAATAATTAATTGAAGTCATCAACAACCTCCTTAAAGAGCTTAAAAACCTATTTAAAGACTTCAAAAACCTCCCTTGAGACCTCAAGAACCTCTTGAAAGACTTCTAAAGATCGTCCCAAAGACCTTGAAGACCAACTGAAAGAGCTCATAAACCACCTGCAAGACCTTGAAAATCTTCTGAGAGACTTCAGACTCCTCCTGAAAGACCTTGAGAAGCTTGCTGGAGTTTCTAGAAGACGTTCCACCTCTCATGCAAGAGACTTGAAGCCTCTTGGATGAGAGGTGGAACGTCGTCTACAAACTCGAGCAAGTCCAGATGCTACGATTGAAACTATGATTCTTTGTTCAGAGCTGTAGGAGGGTCATCTGGTCTCTGATGGAGCCACACCTGGGCCTGGTGGACCAGTTGTATCAGGCCTCCCTCATCCTCCAGGAGCACCAGGAGCAGCGTTTTGGGTTTGTTGCTTGTTGAATGCACATTTTCTGCTGTTCAGATCAAATCCCTTTTAGTCCCCACTCAGCAGGTTGTCTCCCTGTTCAGTGACAGTTTTGAGCCAAGCTGTAACTAATGAGGTCCGGTCCACCTGCAGACAGAAGCTCCTGGTTCAGATCTCAGTCAGGTCTTCATAGCTAAAGGGGGCTGGTCCATTCTGGGATGTTCCTGTGTCTCTGGTTCCTTGGGTAGCAGTGTGCTCATGCTGCTGACGGCCCTCTGGTTAGTGGGTTTGGTCCATCTGAGTGCTGCTCTGAGTCTGCTGCATGCTCTGGAAGGCTGCAGTGGTTTCTGGAGACCCTCTGAGGTGTTTGGAAGCAGAGTTCTCAGTGAGCCAACGTTGTTTGGAGCCGTCCAGAAGGTGAGTGTTGCTCCATGTCCAGAGGTTCCTCCGGCAGGCTGTAGGGAGGTGTTTTGTTTTTGGTTGGCGTTGGTCGTCTTCAGACGGATACCTCAGGGCTCTCCATGTGGTCTGGTGGGGCCACCTGCTGCAGGTAGCTTCAGACTGTTTAATCCACCGGCCTCAGAACCACATGAAGACTAGGGCTGGGGTTCTAGATGGTTCTGGTCAGGCAGTCAGGAGGAAGTTCTCTGTGAAGGGCTGTCGTATCTGATGTAATAAGATCCAGTTCTAATAGTGATCGTTGGTGAGTCTTTGCTTTAGTTGTGGCCATTTTAAACCAGGTCATAACTACATGCAACTTTAAAGGCAAACCTGGTCTGTTGGAAAGAACAGTTTGGGTGGAATGAACCTTTAAATCCATAACTTATTCATCAGAAGGTCTTATTTTGGGTGTTAAAATTATAAAGACTTGAACAGGAAGTAGGATTTTGGTGGAATAAACCTTTAAAACTTGAAGGATTTGGACAGAAATAAATAAATAAACCTTTAAACCCATAATTTGTTTGTTAGAAAATACTGTTTGGGTTAAATTAACCTTTAAAACTAGAACTCCTGGCACAAAGTCATATTTCAAGTGGGATAAAAGCTAACTTCTATTTTCACCTGGGAAAAACAACCTTTAAAACTTTAAGTACTTGCGTGGAAATAAGTAAACCTTGAAAACCACAATTTCATCGCTATGAAATACAATTTGGGTGGAATGAATCACTCAAAGTATAGATACTTGCACAAACAGTCATAATCTGAGTGGAATGAACCTTTAGAATTATAAAAACCTGCCCAGAAACTAGTATTTTGGGCAGAATAAACCTTTAAAATTACGAGTACTTGCACAGGAAGTAGTATTTTGGTTGGCTTAAGCCTTTAAAACCATAAGTCCTCTTACAGGAAGTAGTATTTTGGGAGGAACACACCTTTAAAACTGTAACTTGGTTAAAAAATATTATTTGGGTGGAATAAACCTTTAAAATTATAAGTACTTGGACAGGAAGTAGCATTTTGGTTGGTAGAAACCTTTAAAACCATAAGTCCTCTCACAGGAAGTAGTATTTTGGTTGGCTTAAGCCTTTAAAACCATAAGTCCTCTTACAGGAAGTAGTATTTTGGGAGGAAAAAACCTTTAAAATCACAACTACTTGCACAAACGGTAAACTTCTGAGTGGAATGAACCTTTTAAACTGTAACTTATTTGTTTAAAAAAACACTATTTGGGTGGAATGAACCTTTAGAATTATAAAAACTTGCACAGGAAGTAGTATTTTGGTTGGCAGAAACCTTTAAAACCATAAGTACTCATACAGGAAGTAGTATTTTGGGAGGAATATACCTTTAAAACCACAGGTTGTTGGCTAGTAAGTAGTATTTAGGTGGAATAAACCTTTTAAAATTATAAGTACTTGCACAGTAAGTAGCATTTTGGTTGGTAGAAACCTTTAAAACCATAAGTACTCATACAGCAAGTAGTATTTTGAGAAGAATACACCTTTAAAACAGTAACTTGTTGGTTAGAAAGTATTATTTGGGTGGAAAAAACCCTTTAAACCATAAGTACTTTCACAGGAAGTAGTATTTTGGTTAGCTTAAGCCTTTAAAACTGTAAAAACTCTTACAGGAAGTATTATTTGGGTGGAATAAACCTTTAAATTACAAATACTTGCACAGGAAGTAGTATTTTGGTGAGTTAAAGCCTTGAAAACTACAAGCCCTCTTACAGGAAGTCGTATTTTGGGAGGAATAAACCTTTAAAAATGTAAGTACTTGCACAGGAAGTAGTATTTAGAGCGGAATGAACCTTTAAAAATACAGACCATGCCACAGTTGTATCCATTGAATCGTCTTTAATAATGAAAATAGGCTAAACGAGTAGGAGACACCAGCAGAATCATGGTTTGGCTGTAAAACAAAGAGCAGCTCATCGGTTGGTCTCAGGTCCAGTGCTGGGACTCGGCTGTAAAAGCATCCGTTAAATTAAGACGTTCACATTTCGTTCACCAGACCCTGCGACTGACCGGGACTCGACCAACGTGCTGCTGCAGCGAGCTGAAGGTCATGCGGCGGGTGAACAGCGACGCCATCAGGTGTGACTCAGGTGTGTTGAGGCTACAGGTGTGATGCTCCAGTGTGTCCCCAGCCCTCCATGCTGGCGTGGAAACAGAAGACGTGCACGTGTGACGCAACGAAACATTAAATTACAGCGCTCCAAAAATAAAATAATCTATTAAAGAAAAGAAAAAGAATAAAAAATTATATCTACATCTGTATATATATAAAAATGAAGGATTGTAATAATAAGTTAGATTCTTTCAGCATGGAAACCCAGACTCTGACAGAGGGTCGCCTCAACAGGTCTGTTTTATCTAAACACATCCAGGCGTGGGTCCAACAGCAGCAGGACCTTTAGGAACCCTGAGACCGGTCCACGGGTCCTGGTCTGGGCTGCCGTCTGACCCGGGCCTGGTGAAATGTCACCGAGGGTAAAACCCTGAACAGCAGCAGCGAGCGGACAGCAAACCCCCGTCACAGTTTAGAGGAGGGGGACCGAGAGCAGCAGGCCCAAACAGGGAGGTTAGACCTGCACATGATCCACCTGGAGGGGCGGGACGGTTCCTGCACTCACATCCATTCACCACAGTACTGGAGCGCAGGGACGGACCGATCGCAGCTGGCATTTTACTGATCATCTGTACTTTTATTGGCCGATTAGTGATCAGTTAATCACCTACTTCAGATCTCTGTCTGTCTGTGGTCTGAGGAATGTCTCTAAAGCAGAAAAACTGAACAAGAAACCAGGAAGTTAGCTTCTCTCTTAACTATTTAGCTAACTTCCTGGTTTCTTAGTGTAGCCTTAGCCGCTGTGAGAGAAGCTAACTTCCTGGTTTCTTATTCAGATTTTTCTGATTATCTGTACTTTTATTGGCTGATTATTGATAAACTAATCAGCTACTTCAGATCTCTCTCTCTGTTGTCTCTAAAATGTCTCTAAAGAAGAAAAACTGAACAAGAAACCAGGAAGTTAGCTTCTGTCACAGTGGCTAAGGCTATGCTAGCAGCTAGCAAGTAAGTTAGAAGACAGATGAACTTGAAACAGAATCTGTAAAACTATAATTAATTTAAGATCTGGACCTTAGTGGGCAATAGAAGTGATAGAACAGAGAAAGATGATTTAAATCTGGATTCAACTCTGATTTAACGCCTCCTGTTTCTATTATTTCCTCTCCAGCCCCCTCGAGACCCTACAGAGGATTAAGCGGTGTATAGATGATGGATGGATATTCAATTATATTCACCCTTATTAACTAGGAATTAGGTTTCCAGTTGTCACATGCTGTTAGAACATTAAATTTAATGTGTGTCGGTTCCAGATGTCAGGTTCTTGATCACCAGTAATCGGCCCTAACAGATCGGTCCATCCCTACTGTAAAGAGCTCCGCTGTGCTCTGCTGGGTTTAGTGTTCTGTGAGACCATCCAGGTCTTTCTAAGGGCCACTCAGATCAATACAGATGAGGTAAAAACGAGAGATCTTCAGAGGGGGTCACGTCGCCCTCCTTCCTCTGCAGTGGCCCTCGTTCAGAGACTGATTCCGTGTCCAGATGCTCTGCTCTGTCTGACGGCTGGGAACGTTTCCCTGATGCTGGACTGGATGCAGGAACACGTGAGGCGGAGCTCGGCTGCTCGCTTTACATGTAAAAGCAGAGGATGAGGACACGGGTTAAGGCACCGTATGAGTCACCTGATGAGTCTGAGGCACGCCCCCGGAGCGGTGACCCTCCAGAGCGTGTCCTCAGCCGGTGTTGATCTGCTCTCCCAGCGCTCCCCACCTCTCCCCTCGTCTTGAAAAGGAAGAACAGCGATGGCAGCGAGAGGCGTTTACAATCACACAGAGGGACGAAGAATAGCTCTGCCATCTGAGGACATTTTGTGATTCTGAGTTTGTATGCCGAGGCTAACGGGAGCTAGCCTAGCTTAGCATTAAGACTGGAGGCAGGAAGGAAACAGCAGGACTGCCTCTGGTTGGATCAATTAGTGCATAAAAGAATGTAAAATCAATGCTTTGGGTGTTTGGGGAGTTCCACATCGGATAAGATAATCTACCTCCAGCTTCATATTTAGCACAGACGCATCTCACAAAATAAGAATATGTGATTTAATTCAAATAAATAGTGAAATATTTGAGGCTTTTTCTTGTTTTAAATGTGATGATTTTGGTTTAAAGCACATCGAAAAATCATTAATCTCAAAACGTTGTAGAGAAGATTTGATTTCAAGTTTGAGCCAATTCTTATCCTCGTGGTTTCAATCGTAGCGTCTGGACTTGACTGAGTTCACTGAAGACGTTCCACCTCTCGTAACGTCTCTGAAAGACCTCAAAGTCCTTGAAAACCTCCTGAAAGATCTCATAAACCACCTGAAAGACCTTGAAAGTCTCCTGAGAGACTTCAAACTCCTCCTGAAAGACCTCAAGAAGCGTCCTGAGTTTGTAGAAGACGTTCCACCTCTCATCCAAGAGGCTTTTGGTGAAACATCTTCGACAAACTCAACCAAGTCCAGATGCTACGATTGAAACTACGAGGAGAACCATGACCTGGACGACTGAGAACCTCCACAGACGCGAGCTAATTCTTAATTTTTAAGAATCTGGACTTTAGATTTTCAGGAGCCCAAAATCATCAAAAAGAAAACAAGGAAAGGCTTGAAGAGTTTCACTTGTGTGTAGAGATGCATGTAAACCTTTATGTACTAAAGGTAAAGCTTTGGTAGCTGGTTTATCCCATCTCATGGCTTCAACAGGAGCCAAAAATAGTTCCAGTGTGCGACTCTCCAAACACACACATTTATTTTACCTTTCTTTACATCCAAACCGAGCACCCAAGATATATTAATGATGGATTTGTAGACAGTCTTGTTGTTTCCTCCCTAATGCTAAGCTAGGCTAGCTCCTGTTAGCATTTAGCACACACAGATATAAGAAAGCTAACTTTTTGAGGATGTTCCAATTATCGCAGACTCATCTCATCGAGTGCATTTCCCAAAATGTGCAACTATTCCTTTAAGACAGAAGCTGAAACAAACCTAACGCTGCAGTTTACCGACACCAGAACACCACTGGAATGAAGAACAGCATGTTGACATGAACCTTCTATAGTGAGGCAGTGACACCGACACACACACAGATACAACACATCCACTCACACACACACACAGATACAACAACACATCCACTCACACACACACACAGATACAACAACACATCCATTCACACACACACACACACACCAGTCTGACATCTTCACCCCACAACACCAGGTCACATGACGTCCAGCACACATCTGGGAAGATATGAAGAAGTAGTGCATTGAGGATGCTGCAGTCCAAACCCACCGTCCCCGTCTGTCTGTACATTAAGGACACTGATGTACATCCAGACAGACGTCCAGCCAAACGTGAGGGGAAGGTGAAGCGGTGGCGTGAGGCTTCATGCGTGGCTGCTGCTGTACAGTTAACAGTGGTGTGGTTACAGTTCAGTCCTACAAAGCAGCATTAGTCTCAAAAACTAAACCCGTCCTCTCTGACTCGAGTCCCGCAGTGGAAAAGGTGCACAGGAGGCGGTGGTGATAGCTAGCAGTGGTCGGACCTGTTACTTGGGCACCAGGCCGCGGGATTGTGGGTAAAGAGGGGATCCTGGACTGGAGGGGCTGAACGGAGACGTCGGGGTGCTCGACTTCTTTCCTGTTCTGGGTCGACTGAGGGACGGAGAACAGAGACGGAGGGTTAAACAGACCTACAGCGTCTTTATTCCCCAAACAAATGAGCAGCAGCAGTCGAACTACAGCAAAATAACTACAACAGATGCTAATTAGCTGCTGGCTTATTTGGGTGCAGTTACTTTTAGTTGAGTGACGTCCGAGTTAAAGCCAAACCAAACAGGCGACAGTCTTACCCAGACTTTGGTTTCTTGAGGCTGCTGCTGGCGCTGGCGTACGGTGAAGATCCCGAGCCGCTGTGGAAGCCGGAGGCGTCGACCTGGATCTCGTCCTCGTCCCTAAGAGCGTCCTCCAGAGCTGCCGCCACCTTTGGGGCGATAACTGGCTCCTGGTACTCTTTGGTGGTCCGAGCAGGCAGGTCCATGTCCAGCATCAGGATGTTTTCAGCCTGGAGGTCAGTTCAGGTACATTGTTGGTGTTAGAAATGGAGGCTAGCATAAAAACACTGATGACTAAATATCAAAATGCACACATGAACAAGTGGTGATGGACCTCAGAATGCTAAATGCTAATAAGGCTCACAGACCGATAATCACAGACTAGATAAAGCAGGTGGTGTTGAACCTTCAACCTGAAAGAAAGTACGAGGAAGTCTGGGGACCCTCTGGCCGTCTGTCGGCTGGAGGGAGCTGTGGTTGTTGTTGTTTTCAATATGTGCATATGAAAACACGACTTTGCTCAGATCACAATGCATTTTAAATGCAGCATGCTAACAGGGGGACTGGGAATTTGCAATTCAGGACTCCCATGCAGCAGATAATTAATAATTGATTAAAGCTATTTACAGAGTTTCTGTATTCGATCATCTTAGCTGTGATGTAGTCATACCATGGCTACGAAAACGTCTAAAATCTGACTGGCTGTGAAAAAGTTATTGCCCCCCTGCAAAAATCTTTCTCACCCTTAAATGTTCCAGATCATTGAACTAATATTTATATTTATTGAATATTAGACAGAAACAGCCCACAAAAACACTAAATACAGTTATTAAATGATGATATACTGAAAACCTATATCACCCCTGTGTAAAAGTAATCCCCCCCCTGAACCCAACACCTGGTTGGTCTCTTGACAGCAACAGTTAAATGTTGGTTCCAGCTTGTGATCAGTCTTTTCCATCACCATGGAGGAATGTTGGTCCACTCTTCTCTAGAATAGTTTGAATTCAGTCACATTAGATGGTTTTCAATCATCAACTGTCCCTTTAAGGTCTTGAACCAGCATCTCAATTAGATCCAGGTCCAGACTTTGACTCCAGAACCTTCATTTGAGCCCCTCAGAGTTGGACTTGCTTGTGGTCTTTGGGTCTTTGTCTTGCTGCATGAACCATTAGTGTTGAGCTTCAGGTCATGAACTGATGGTGGAGATTCTCCAGGAGGATTTTCTGATAGAGAGCAGAATTCATGGCTCCATCAATGATGACAAGTGGTCCAGGTCCTCCAACCATCACACTACCACCACCATGGTTCACTGTTGGTAGATGTTCTTCTGGTGGATGCAGTATCAGCTTTACTCCAGATGTAACGGACCCATGTCTTCTAAAAGTTCCACCTTTGACTCATCAGTCCACAGGATGTTATCCAGAAGTCTTGGAGCTCATCCAGATGAACCTTTATGTTCTTTCTGGTCAGTAGTGGTTTGATCCTTCAACTCTCCATGGATCCATTTCCTCCCAGAGTCTTCCTCATTGTGGAATCATGTAGACGGACCTTAACTGAGGCCAGTGAGGTCTGCAGGTCTTTAGATGTTCCTCTGGGTTCTTCTGTGACTCCTGGATTAGATATGGATGCTCTTGGAGAAATGTTGGTGGTTGGTCCACTCCTGGGAAGGTCCACCACTGTTCCATGTTCCTCCATTAGTGGATAAAGTCTCTCACTGTGCTTCTCTGGAGTCCCAGAGCCTCAGCAATGGCTTTGTAACCCTCCAGATTGATGGACGTCAGTGACTTTGTTCCTCATGTGTTCTTGGATCTCTTTAGAACGTGGCATCATGTGCTGCTTTTAGAGACCCTTTAGCTGCTTCACAATGAACCAGACAGGTTCTATTAGTGATGTTTAGATCCAACAAGCACATTTTGTAGACTGGTAGCTAAGGGGGCAATTACTTTGGCAAGATGTGCTGGACAACATTCTACCTTCAATAATAAAACCATCATCTAAAAACTGCATTTAGTGTTTTCTTTGGTTTTCTTTGTCTTTTATTAAAATTAATTTGATGATCTGAAACATTTTAGTGACAAATACGTAAAAATTATAGATTTCTGTCCGTGTGGTTTCTTTATCTCTGTGACTGGGAGGAAGAGGTGCAGCTTACCTTATATCTCATGTCAGGCCTCAGGATCGTGGCCATGCGAGCGTGATGGCTGAGAGGCCTCCTGTAGCCGACCGCAGACAGAGGCCTGGTCATCATCTGATGGTCACTGAGGCAGACACAGACAGGGAGACGGGATAACACGCTAATAACACGCAGCATTTCTGTTTGACTGCAGTCTTAGAAAACCACACAATGTCTGTGGAGGTTCTCAGTCATCAGGTCACGGCTGTCCTCGTAGTTTCAATCATAGCATCAGGACTTGGTTGGGTTTGTCCAAGACGAGAGGTGACACGTCTTTGATGAACTCAACCAAGACCTGATGCTAGGATGGAAACTGTGAGGATATATCACACAATAAAGCAACGATCTGTTCCGTCATTGCAGAGGAGGTAAGACCATAACGAGCAACAAACAAAGCTATGGTGTTTCTTTAAACCAACTATAACTGTCGGGGGAATTGTCAGAGACTTGTTCGAGGTTTTCCTGCCAGGTTTATTCCCTCCACAGCCCTGGCAAAAACCCAATCACCTTGAGTTAACGTCAGACGTGTCGTTGCCGGTCCGTTGCCACAGAAACCTAATTAAAAGCTCGTGCGTGCTGTGAAATGCAGGGAGGTTTGCCCTGCGGCGGCGGCGTTAGCGCTCTGTGAACTCAGTTTAGATCACGTAACGGATCTTCATTTATATCTAAACGTCCTGCAAGCTAGCTTTAAAAGTTTGTCCAAATCAGACTGAGATCCGGGGAGGAAGCGCCCAACATTCCCTGAACTACAAAAATGTTATCACACCACTTGTTTTACTTGTAAACATTCAGTTTCATACATACATTCATCAGATAAGCTCCACATTAACGTTCAGTTCTCCAGCCAGATGAATCCTGTGTAACTTACTCCTCCATGCGTGTGATCGGCTTCATCTTCCAGTACTCGTCCTCCTCGTCGATGAAAGCCCTGTTCACTATTTTGTTCTTCTCCTCCAAGGGAATGAAGTTTTCGATGATCAGGTGCCTGAAAGGTGAACGCACAACGGATCAGTCAGACACAGACAAACGAGTCGGTCGTCACTCGTTCCTGCTCTGTTTTAATAAAGGAGGAAGTTTACTGGTCTGAGACATATTTTAGAAATCACTTGCCTAATTCTTTACATTATTTAATGGTTATAAAGAGGAACCGGTGTCCAACTACAGGCTCATTCATCTTCACTGTAACACCAGTGTAAAAACAGGCCACTCTACTGTTTATGTTGTCTAAATGACTGCTTTGTATCTCCTCCTTCTTGATCTCCATGTTGGTGTTTATTTGCCAGCAGCTACCGGCTCACGGCTGCTCGGTAACGTTACAGAGTGCTGTTGTGCGTAGATGCAGGCTAACCCATGGTACAGCCCCACCGCCCTGTGCTGGTCTACAAACCAAAAACACAACAAGCCCAAACCCAAAGAGTCGGAAGGCTGAACGGTTCTCACACATCCAGCTTTAAGTCTAGCATGAGAACTCAAAAGTACAACTACAGAATTATTTTCTTACCTCCACCAAGGAGGTTATGTTTTTGCCGGCGTTGGTTTGGTTGTTTGTTTGTTTGTTTGTGTTCAAAATAACTCTAAAACTCATGGACAGATTTGGATGAAATGTTCAGGAAATGTGTGAAATGGGACAAAGAAGAAATGATGACATGTTGGGACTGATCCGGATCACCGTCTGGATCCAGGATGTTTTTTTAATGTAAGTGTAACCAGGTGGACAATTAAATGTGGTTTACTCTAAAAGCCACCAGAGGGCGCTCTTGTTTTTGGGGTAACCCCCTCTGACCACATGACATTTTGGGTCTCCACGCGACAGACAGCGACAGTGACGGACTTCTCTTTCCTTCCTGAGCGACATACGCACGGTTGGGCCAGCATTCTTATCTCCGGTTGTCTAAGAAGCTGGGAGGCTGTTAGGAGCTGCCGCGCTAGAGGCCGCACCTGTTCATTAGGTCGGATGGGGTGAAGGCCACATTGTCGGTAGGACATTTGAACTGTCTGTAATTACATTTGTATCTGTAACGTTCCATACAAAATATGTGAACTGGGAGATTGTGTTGGGGGTGGACTGAAGCTGCTTGTTGGAGGTCTGAGCTCTCTGAGGGCTTTTCTAGCATTAATAATAATAATAATAATTTAACCTTTATTGATCCCTTGGGGTGCTTCCTTCTCTGCATTGACCCATCCTATTCATAGTTAACCTTAACTATACATACTAGGAGCAGTCAGGGGTTAAGGGCCTTCCTCAGGGGCCTAAAGGGATCTCACTCTCCCACCTCAACCTCTCGCCAGTCCAGGGACTCGAACCAGCGACCCACCAGCTACAAGTTCGCTTCACAAACCACTAGGCCACCACTGCCCCTAACAAAGGGTTAAGGGCCTTGCTCAAGGGCTGCATTGTGGTTTGATCCTCTGACCTTCTGATCAGTAGCCCAGAGACTTAACTCTGCACCCCCATAACTTTTCTATTGGGGCTGAGGGGATTCAAACAAGGAAACGGATCTCTCTGAGCTGAACCTCCTTCCAAAAGTGGGGTCATGAGATTCGATCTATGGATGCTCAAACTGAAAGGTAGGTATTTAACCAGGTGAGTCATCCAGGCCCACAAACTCCTTCAGTGTAGTGCATCCAGGATCTGGTACATAAAGGCTTTAAACTCACACAGTGTGCCGCTGTCTTAGCAAATGAAGTGGGAGTCATGCCAGCTCACCTCGGGCCTCCCACTGAGCTCAAAGAAAATCCAGCTGGGAGGCCCAAGGTGATCTGGTGTGGAACGAATCCCTTAAAGTCTGCAGTAAACAGTAAAACAGGCAGACAGAGCTGCCAACAGATACTGATCGGAGTCCTTCCGTCAGCTCAGCACAGTGATACTCAGGCTCCTTACTTGAGTTTGAGGTCCCTGGTGAGCTCGTTCTGGGTTTGCTCCAGGTCCTGCCGGTCGTTGATGTGAGCCTCCTGGATGTCGTGGATTTCTTCCTTCACCGCCTGCAGCTTGGCGAACAGCTGGAAGACAGAGGAGGAGAGAGGGAAGAGGGCCGCCATGACAACAAGGACTCCAACACCTGGCTGTCACAAAGAACAGACGACTACCCAAATAGAACAGAGCCGCTGATGTATTCTTACCCGACCTAAAATAGGACCCGACCTACTTACATCACCAGACACACAGAGCTTCAAACATCAGAGGGTTTCAGACTTTCAGCTTATACTGACAGCAGAATACATTAACTCTGCTCTGATGATGTTTATCTGTTAATGATGAGGCAGGAAGTGCTGCCAAAATACTCTCCTAAGCTAATGATCAAGTCCTTAAGTCCAACATGCACCTGAGGTAAACC
>JAMOIN010001968.1:0-16624 GCA_024666655.1 Dascyllus trimaculatus
TATAGCACAAAGATGTTGAGTGTTTTTTAAGTATACTTTGTCGTTGGGAGATTGTGTTGGGGTGGACTGGAGCTCCTTGGCGGAGGTCTGTGCTCTCTGACTGCTTTTCTAGCTACAATCTGTGATGATATGAATATTGACGAATGCATAATTAAACTAGTTGAAATACATATTTGATGTTATATCGGTTTTTTACAGTTTTTCTCCATTGGTTTGGCTCATTTCTCGAAACTGAAATGACAATCTCAAGACAACATGGACAAACCTCCAAACTACTTGGCAATTGTTCACAACAGACTGGCATTTCTCCTTCATTTCATCAAATTGCAAACATCTTAGTACTTGTCTCGATGTCTCAGTACATCTTTGCAAATGATTTAGTACAGGTAGCCTTCATTTAGCACTATTTCCAAGTGAATAGATCTTGTTGATCTAAACTGATTGTTGACTTCTCAGTCTAATGGTCGTTCACTCCAAAACATGTCAGCATCATTTCATTGTATAAGTCATCACATGCACAATAGTCTGTTCAGTTGTCAGGATTAGTCATGAACATACGGTGGCCAGGAGAGGGACGGTGAGGACAGCTTTATTTACAGCACTGTAGGCTCCATATAATGTTCCTTGTTGTTTATTTATGTGTTTAAATTACAGTATGTTATGCTGTATAGATTTTCTTTTTACTCTGATGTATGAAAGTTAATTTATGTGTGTCAATACAGTTTTCTTGATAGTTTACACACATTTTGTGAAAGCGTGCCTCATACTTTCAGAACTCTGCATACAAATCAGAAAACACACACACACACACAATGAGCAAAAGCCCTCAATTCTCCTTCAATTGAAACTTTACATCCAAAATGATATTATTACTTCTCAAAATGCTATTTTGTTTTCAAATGACACAAACCATTATATGAATAGACATTTATAAGAGTGCTCACACAATACCAAAGGGACGAGGAATTTTGGAGGCACTGACTATTTATATGAGAATAGAATTTAGTTTTGACCAGTCGTGTGAACTGTTTTGGGAGAGATATGAGCTTTTGCAGGTGAACCATGGTGTTGTGCTGAACCATCCATGTTATTTTGGCAAAAGCACCAAGAGTGTTGACAACGTCTGGTCTGTTTCAAGAAATGAGCCAAAGCAATTGAGAATAGTCAGTGCATTTTTGGTGGCACTGACTATTTATATGAGAAAGACATTTAGTTTTAAAACATGAGTGAAAGGTTTTGGGAGAGACATGAGCTTTTGCACGTCAGCTTTATATATATATTGCATATATTGCAAAGTTTGAAGCAATGATACCTGCAAATATACTGTCTTTAAGTTCCTGTTACCAATCGGTGGTTCTATGACTATGACTAAATTTTAAAATGTGGATGTGTTCAGAAGTGGACTCTTGTCCAGAATATGAAATTTGGGATAGATTGGATCATGTACAGCTGAGACATAAACATTTTAGTTGTCATGACGAGACATCAAGTTCACCACGCCACCAGTCACGACCAGTCACAGTTTTCTCCATGAATCATCATCAACATCTTGAGGCTTATGTCACCAAATTTCAGTTGAATACGGTCAACCAAATAATAATAATACATTAAAATGTATTGAAACAGAGGGATTTTTCTACAATGACACAGACCTGCATTTATACAATTTGAACAGTAGGTGTCAGCGTTGCACCATTTATCTGGATTTAATCCAGAGCTGCTGTACAATGGTAAAAGTACATAAAGGTCAGAGGGCCACCACGCGCACATCCTTTGACTTTTGTGGAAGATTTTGATAACTTCTCATCTTTAAGGCCTGTTGTATATACTGGCCAAATTTCAGGATGATATCACAAAGTATGGAGCAGTGGTAAGGACAAATGAGAATCCTTTTACCACTAGGTGACGCTATGACTATGACTAAATTTTAAAATGTGGATGTGTTCAGAAGTGGACTGTTGTCCAGCACATGAAATTTGGGCCAGATCGGATCATGTACAGCTGAGATATAAACACTTTAGTAGTCATGGCGAGACATCGAAGTTCAAGAGGCCGCCACGCCCACGCCCTCAGACTTTTGCGGAGCGTTTTGATAACTTTTAATCATGAAGCCCAGTTGTATATGCTGACCAAATTTCAGCTGTCTTGGAGTTACCCTGTGTGCGGTTATAGCTTTTGAATATGACCATAAATCAAAAATATAAAGCAAAATGGCGGACTTCCTGTACATTTTTGCTGATGGATTGATTAGGCAATTTTGTTTGTCTTGTCTTGGTGCACATGTGTACCAAATTTGGTAGGTGTACGTGAAACTAGCCGTATTAACTCCCATAGAACCCAATTTTCAAGGTGGCGCTATAGAGCCATTTTGCCACACACATGTGCAACTCCCATAAAATATCAAATTTTTCGCCAGTCCTGATGTGGTTGCAAATTTTCATGAGTTTTTGAGCGTGTCTAGGCCCTCAAAAATGCAATTACAAAATCAGAAGAAAAAGAAAAATAATAACCAGTAGGGATCCAATAGGGTCCTACGCACCGTTGGTGCTCGGGCCCTAATAATAAGAAGAAGAAACGCAGCAATTCCAATAGGGTTCTACGCACCGTTGGTGCTCGAACCCTAATAATTAAAGCTGCAAGCAGCGTTGGACGGGTTCTCGCTTCTCCTGCCGGGCGACTGAGACATATGGCAAACATCCGGCCGGGACTTAGATCACACCTGTCAAGTTTCAGGTCATTTGGAGCAACTACAGGCCAGTTACACAGCAAAAATCTGAATTTCAATTCAAAATGGCGGACTTCCTGTTGCATTGTGGGTATGGGTTCTTGAGGCTTTTTTGTGCGTGTTGTCATGACACATATGTGTACCGAATTTGGGAGCTCTAGGTGAAACATAGTTCAGGGGCTCAATTTTTAAATGCCTCTAGGGGGCAATATTGAGCCAAAATGGGCAAATGGCAAAACGCTGCGCGCTACCGCGCGCACACCGTCATGCTTTTGTTGAGCGTTTTGATAGGTGTTTGTCACCACCACCTGTAGTATATGTGGACCGAATTTGAGATCTTTAGGCATTATCCCCGAGGAGCAGTTAGGTCTTGAAAACGTGAAATTTTTGAAAAAGTGGCCAAACAGTGGCAAAATGGCCAATCGGCAAAACGCCGCGGGCCGCCACGGGCACGCCGTCATACTTTTGCGGAGCGTTTTGATAACTTTTTGTCACCACCCCCTGTAGTATATGTGATATAAATTTGAGCTATGTAGGAGTTTTCCCCTAGGAGGAGTTCGCGCTTAAAAATGTGAAATTTCTGAAAAACAAATGTGGACAGTAAATCCAAAATGGCGGATTTCCTGTTGCATTGTGGGTATGGGTTCTTGAGGCTTTTTTGTGCGTCTATTCGTGACACATATGTGTAGTGAATTTGGGAGCTGTAAGTGAAACGTAGTTCAGGGGCTGAATTTTTGAATGCCTCTAGGGGGCAGTTTTGAGGCCAAAATTGAGCCAAAATGGCGGAATGTCAACATTCCGTGGGCCGCCGCGCGCACGCCGTCATACTTTTGCGGAGCGTTTTGATAACTTAAGCTCCCCAATGCGTTTTGCACCTGCTGGCTAAATTTGAGATTTCTCGGAGTTATCACCTCGGAGGAGTTAGCTCTAGAAAATGTTTAATTTTTTGGCCAAAATTTGGCCAAAATGGGCAAATTTTGACACTAAATTCAAAATGTCGGCTTTCCCGTTGCATTGTGGGTTTCGCTGCAAGAGGATTTTTTTTGCGTCTTGGCATGATACATATGTGTACCGAATTTCAGAGCTGTAGGTCAAGTTCCCTCCAAATGCAGGGGTAGGTGCCCTTTTTTTTTCTAAAGGGGGCGCTATTGAGCCATTTTTCTATTGACATGTGTAATTCCCCAATATGTGCATGGGGGACACCGAGTCAATGTGTGTGGCGATTTTTATGCGTTTTCGAGTAGTGCAAGGGCCTCAAAAGTGGCCCCAACGAGACGGTAGTATAATAATAATAATAATTAAAGCTGCAAGCAGCGTTGGACGGGTTCTCGCTTCTCCTGCCGGGCGACTGAGACATATGGCTAACATCCGGCCGGGAGTTAGATCACACCTGTCAAGTTTCAGGTCATTTGGAGCAACTGCAGGCCATTTACACAGTGAATTCAAAATGGGGGACTTCCTGTTGCATTGTGGGTATGGGTTCTTGAGGCTTTTTTGTGCGTGTTGTCATGACACATATGTGTACCGAATTTCGGAGCTGTAGGTGAAACATAGTTCAGGGGCTGAATTTATAAATGGCTGTAGGGGGCAATATTGAGCCAAAATGGCCACTCAGCAAAACGCTGCGCGCTGCCGCGCGCACACCGTCATGCTTTTGCGGAGCATTTTGATAAGTTTTTTTCACCACCACCTGTAGTATATGTGGACCGAATTTGAGATCTTTCGGCATTATGCTCGAGGAGGAGTTAGGTCTTGAAAACGTGAAATTTTTGAAAAAGTGGCCAAACAGTGGCAAAATGGCCAAACGGCAAAACGCCGCGGGCCGCCACGGGCACGCCGTCATACTTTTGCGGAGCGTTTTGATAACTTTTTGTCACCACCACCTGTAGTATATGTGATATAAATTTGAGCTATGTAGGAGTTTTCCACTAGGAGGAGTTCGCGCTTGAAAATGTGAAATTTCTGAAAAACAAATGTGGACAGTAAATCCAAAATGGCGGATTTCCTGTTGCATTGTGGGTATGGGTTCTTGAGGCTTTTTTGTGCGTCTATTCGTGACACATATGTGTACCGAATTTCGGAGCTCTAAGTGAAACGTAGTTCAGGGGCCGAATTTGTGAACGTTTCTAGGGGGCAGTTTTGAGTCAAAAATTGAGCCAAAACGGCGGAATGTCAACATTCCGTGGGCCGCCGCGCGCATGCCGTCATACTTTTGCGGAGCGTTTTGATAACTTAAGCTCCCCAATGCGTTTTCTACCTGCTGGCTAAATTTGAGATTTCTCGGAGTTATCACCTCGGAGGAGTTCGCTCTAGAAAATGTGTAATTTTTTGGCCAAAATTTGGCCAAAATGGCCAAATTTTGACACTAAATTCAAAATGGCGGCTTTCCCGTTGCATTGTGGGTTTCGCTGCAATACATTTTTTTTTGCGTCTTGGCATGATACATATGTGTACCGAATTTCAGAGCTCTAGGTCAAGTTCCCTCCAAATGCAAGGGTTGGTGCCCTTTTTTTTTGTAAAGGGGGCGCTATTGAGCCATTTTTCCATTGACATGTGTAATTCCCCAATATGTGCATGGGGGACACCGAGTCAATGTGTGTGGCGATTTATATGCGTTTTCGAGTAGTGCAAGGGCCTCAAAAGTGGCCCCAACGAGACGGTAGTATAATAATAATTAAAGCTGCAAGCAGCGTTGGACGGGTTCTCGCTTCTCCTGCCGGGCGACTGAGACATATGGCCAACATCCGGCCGGGACTTGGATCACACCTGTCAAGTTTCAGGTCATTTGGAGCAACTACAGGCCAGTTACACAGCAAAAATCTGAATTTCAATTCAAAATGGCGGACTTCCTGTTGCATTGTGGGTATGGGTTCTTGAGGCTTTTGTGTGCGTGTTGTCAGGACACATATGTGTACCGAATTTGGGAGGTCTAGGTGAAACATAGTTCAGGGGCTGAATTTTTAAATGCCTGTAGGGGGCAATATTGAGCCAAAATGGCCACTCAGCAAAACGCTGCGCGCTACCGCGCGGAAACCGTAGTACTTTTTTATGGGGCATTTTGATAAGTTTTTTTCACCAGCACCTGTAGTATATGTGGACCGAATTTGAGATCTTTAGGCACTCTCCCCGAGGAGGAGTTAGGTTTTGAAAACGTGAAATTTTAGAAAAAGTGGCCAAACAGTGGCAAAATGGGCAATCGGCAAAACGCCGCGGGCCGCCACGGGCACGCCGTCATACTTTTGCGGAGCGTTTTGATAACTTTTTGTCACCACCCCCTGTAGTATATGTGATACAAATTTGAGCTATGTAGGAGTTTTCCCCTAGGAGGAGTTTGCGCTTGAAAATGTGAAATTTCTGAAAAACCAATGTGGACAGTGAATCCAAAATGGCGGATTTCCTGTTGCATTGTGGGTATGGGTTCTTGAGTCTTTTTTTTGCGTCTATTCGTGACACATGTGTGTACCGAATTTGGGAGCTCTAAGTGAAACGTAGTTGAGGGGCTGAATTTTTGAATGCCTCTAGGGGGCAGTTTTGAGCAAAAATTGAGGCAAAATGGCGGAATGTCAACATTCCGTGGGCCGCCGCGCGTACGCCGTCATACTTTTGCGGAGCGTTTTGATAACTTAAGCTCCCCAATGCGTTTTCTACCTGCTGGCTAAATTTGAGATTTCTCGGAGTTATCACCTGGGAGGAGTTCGCTCCAGAAAATGTGTACAGTTTTGGGGCAAAATTTGGCCAAATTTGGCACTAAATTCAAAATGGCGGCTTTCCCGTTGCATTGTGGGTTTCGCTTCAAGAGGATTTTTTTTGCGTCTTGGCATGATACATATGTGTACCGAATTTCAGAGCTCTAGGTCAAGTTCCCTCCAAATGCAAGGGTGGGTGCCCTTTTGCCTTCTAAAGGGGGCGCTATTGAGCCATTTTTCCATTGACATGTGTAATTCCCCAATATGTGCATGGGGGACACCGAGTCGATGTGTGTGGCGATTTTTATGCGTTTTCGAGTAGTGCAAGGGCCTCAAAAGTGGCCCCAACGAAACGGTAGAATAATAATAATAATTAAAGCTGCAAGCAGCGTCGGACGGGCCCTCGCTCCTCACCGCACTGCTCTCCACACGACCTTGTCTAGGGGGCGCCATAGAGCCGATTAGAATTTTGACTGTGCAAATCTGTTGGTCTTGGGATACTATATGTATGTACCAAATTTCATGTTTGTAGGATAAAGCAATGATTTTATATGAGTATTTGAATATTTCTAGGGGGCGCTGTGGAGCCGTTTGACCACGCCCATTTCTGAATTGTATATTAAATATTAGGTCTTGAGATTAATGAGGTTTTGTGTGGATTTGGTGATTTTACATGTATCACTTCACCTCCAAAACCAATTTCGTTCCACATGGCGATTTTGTTCAAAATGGCCGCCATGCCACGCCCACACCGTGTGACGTAGCCACAAGATTTTAATAACTTTTCATCCTGGAGGGGTCTAGATGCCACACAGCGAATTTGGTGAAGATTGAACAAAAATCCTGGGAGGAGTTCGTTAATTTCCAATGCCTGCGCACGTGTTCCATTGTACAATCTTAAGCTTTTTGTTCAAAATGGCCGCCAGGCCACGCCCACACCGTGTGACGTATCCACAAGATTTTGATAACTTTTCATCCTGGATGGGTCTAGATGCCACACAGCGAATTTTGTGAAGATGGGATAAAAATCCTGGGAGGAGTTCGATAAATTCCAATGCCTGCGCACTACGTGCTCTAGGGGGCGCTGTTGAGCCTTTTTTGAAATTTTAAAAGCAGGAATGTTTTTGTCTTGGGCTACTGTACCTGTGTACCAAATTTCATGAGTTTACGTGAAACTAGCCGTATTAACTCCACTAAAGCACAATTTTCTAGGTGGCGCTATTGAGTCATTTTGCCATTCATATGTGTAATTCCCCCAAAATATCAAATTTTTCACCAGTCCTGATGTGTGTGCCAAATTTGGTGAGTTTTTGAGCATGTTTAGGGGGTCAAATTGAGGTTCAAAGTGGCGTAAGAAAAATAAACCGCCAAACCGCCAAAGAAACACTAGAAGAACAATAGGGTCCTACGCACTGTAGTGCTTCGGGCCCTAATAATAATAAGAATAAACGCAGCAATTCCAATAGGGTTCTACGCACCGTTGGTGCTCGAACCCTAATAAGAAGAAGAAACGCAGCAATTCCAATAGGGTTCTACACCGTTGGTGCTCGAACCCTAATAATAAGAATAAACGCAGCAATTCCAATAGGGTTCTACGCACCGTTGGTGCTCGAACCCTAATTAAAGCTGCAAGCAGCGTTGGACGGGTTCTCGCTTCTCCTGCCGGGCGACTGAGACATATGGCAAACATCCGGCCGGGATTTAGATCACACCTGTCAAGTTTCAGGTCATTTGGAGCAACTGCAGGCCAGTTACACAGCAAAAATCTGAATTTCAATTCAAAATGGCGGACTTCCTGTTGCATTGTGGGTATGGGTTCTTGAGGCTTTTCGGTGCGTGTTGTCATGACACATATGTGTACCGAATTTCGGAGCTCTACGTGAAACATAGTTCAGGGGCTGAATGTTTAAATGCCTCTAGGGGGCAATATTGAGCCAAAATGGCCACTCAGCAAAACGCTGCGCGCTACCGCGCGCACACCGTCATGCTTTTGCGGAGCATTTTGATAAGTTTTTTTCACCACCACCTGTAGTATATGTGGACCGAATTTGAGATCTTTAGGCATTATCCCCGAGGAGGAGTTAGGTGTTGAAAACGTGAAAATTTTTAAAAAGTGGCCAAACAGTGGAAAAATGGCCAAACGGCAAAACGCCGCGGGCCGCCACGGGCACGCCGTCATACTTTTGCGGAGCGTTTTGATAACTTTTGGTCACCACCTCCTGTAGTATATGTGATATAAATTTGAGCTATGTAGGAGTTTTCCCCTAGGAGGAGTTCGCGCTTGAAAATGTGAAATTTCTGAAAAACAAATGTGGACAGTAAATCCAAAATGGCGGATTTCCTGTTGCATTGTGGGTATGGGTTCTTGAAGCTTTTTTGTGCGTCTATTCGTGACACATATGTGTACTGAATTTCGGAGCTGTAAGTGAAACGTAGTTGAGGGGCCGAATTTGTGAATGTTTCCAGGGGGCAGTTTTGAGGCAAAAATTGAGGTAAAATGGCGGAATGTCAACATTCCGTGGGCCGCCGCGCTCACGCCGTCATACTTTTGCGGAGCGTTTTGATAACTTAAGCTCCCCAATGCGTTTTCTACCTGCTGGCTAAATGTGAGATTTCTCGGAGTTTTCCCCTCGGAGGAGTTAGCTCTAGAAAATGTGTAATTTTTTGGCCAAAATTTGGCCAAAATGGCCAAATTTTGACATAAAATTCAAAATGGCGGCTTTCCCGTTGCATTGTGGGTTTCGCTGCAAGTCATTTTTTTTTGCGTCTTGGCATGATACATATGTGTACCGAATTTCAGAGCTCTCGGTCAAGTTCCCTTCAAATGCAAGGGTTGGTGCCCTTTTTTTTTCTAAAGGGGGCGCTATTGAGCCATTTTTCCATTGACATGTGTAATTCCCCAATATGTGCATGGGGGACACCGAGCCAACGTGTGTGGCGATTTTTATGCGTTTTGGACTAGTGCAAGGGCCTCAAAAGTGGCCCCAACGAAACGGTAAAATAATAATAATAAGAAGAAACGCAGCAAGATCAATAGGGTTCTACACCGTTGGTGCTCGAACCCTAATTAAAGCTGCAAGCAGCGTCGGACGGGCCCTCGCTCCTCACCGCACTGCTCTCCACACGACCTTGTCTAGGGGGCGCCATAGAGCCGATTAGAATTTTGACTGTGCAAATCTGTTGGTCTTGGGATACTATATGTATGTACCAAATTTCATGTTTGTAGGATAAAGCAATGATTTTATATGAGTATTTGAATATTTCTAGGGGGCGCTGTGGAGCCGTTTGACCACGCCCATTTCTGAATTGTATATTAAATATTAGGTCTTGAGATTAATGAGGTTTTGTGTGGATTTGGTGATTTTACATGTATCACTTCACCTCCAAAACCAATTTCGTTCCACATGGCGATTTTGTTCAAAATGGCCGCCATGCCACGCCCACACCGTGTGACGTAGCCACAAGATTTTAATAACTTTTCATCCTGGAGGGGTCTAGATGCCACACAGCGAATTTGGTGAAGATTGAACAAAAATCCTGGGAGGAGTTCGTTAATTTCCAATGCCTGCGCACGTGTTCCATTGTACAATCTTAAGCTTTTTGTTCAAAATGGCCGCCATGCCACGCCCACACCGTGTGACGTATCCACAAGATTTTGATAACTTTTCATCCTGGATGGGTCTAGATGCCACACAGCGAATTTTGTGAAGATGGGATAAAAATCCTGGGAGGAGTTCGATAAATTCCAATGCCTGCACACTACGTGCTCTAGGGGGCGCTGTTGAGCCTTTTTTGAAATTTTAAAAGCAGGAATGTTTTTGTCTTGGGCTACTGTACATGTGTACCAAATTTCATGAGTTTACGTGAAACTAGCCGTATTAACTCCACTAAAGCACAATTTTCTAGGTGGCGCTATTGAGTCATTTTGCCATTCATATGTGTAATTCCCCCAAAATATCAAATTTTTCACCAGTCCTGATGTGTGTGCCAAATTTGGTGAGTTTTTGAGCATGTTTAGGGGGTCAAATTGAGGTTCAAAGTGGCGTAAGAAAAATAAACCGCCAAACCGCCAAAGAAACACTAGAAGAACAATAGGGTCCTACGCACTGTAGTGCTTCGGGCCCTAATAAGAAGAAGAAACGCAGCAAGATCAATAGGGTTCTACACCGTTGGTGCTCGAACCCTAATTAAAGCTGCAAGCAGCGTTGGACGGGTTCTCGCTTCTCCTGCCGGGCGACTGAGACATATGGCTAACATCCGGCCGGGACTTGGATCACACCTTTCAAGTTTCAGGTCATTTGGAGCAACTACAGGCCAGTTACACAGCCCTTAGTGTTTGTTTCCATGGTAAAATGACAGTAAATTCAAAATGGCGGACTTCCTGTTGCATTGTGGGTATGGGTTCTTGAGGCTTTTTTGTGCGTGTTGTCATGACACATATGTGTACCGAATTTCGGAGCTGTAGGTGAAACATAGTTCAGGGGCTGAATGTTTAAATGCCTCTAGGGGGCAATATTGAGCCAAAATGGCCACTCAGCAAAACAGTGCGCGCTATCGCGCGCACACCGTCGTGCTTTTGCGGGGCATTTTGATAATTTTTTTTCACCACCACCTGTAGTATATGTGGACCGAATTTGAGATCTTTAGGCATTATCCCCGAGGAGGAGTTAGGTGTTGAAAACGTGAAATTTTGGAAAAAGTGGCCAAACAGTGGCAAAATGGCCAAAGGGCAAAACGCCGCGGGCCGCCACGGGCACGCCGTCATACTTTTGCGGAGCGTTTTGATAACTTTTTGTCACCACCCCCTGTAGTATATGTGATATAAATTTGAGCTATGTAGGAGTTTTTCCCTAGGAGGAGTTCGCGCTTGAAAATGTGAAATTTCTGAAAAACAAATGTGGACAGTAAATCCAAAATGGCGGATTTCCTGTTGCATTGTGGGTATGGGTTCATGAGGCTTTTTTGTGCGTCTATTCGTGACACATATGTGTACCGAATTTCGGAGCTGTAAGTGAAACGTAGTTGAGGGGCCGAATTTGTGAATGTTTCTAGGGGGCAGTTTTGAGCCAAAAATGAGCCAAAATGGCGGAATGTCAACATTCCGTGGGCCGCCGCGCGCACGCCGTCATACTTTTGCGGAGCGTTTTGATAACTTAAGCTCCCCAATGCGTTTTCTACCTGCTGGCTAAATTTGGGATTCATCGGAGTTATGACCTCGGAGGAGTTAGCTCTAGAAAATGTGTAATTTTTTGGGCAGAATTTGGCCAAAATGGCCAAATTTTGACATTCAATTCAAAATGGCGGCTTTCCCGTTGCATTGTGGGTTTCGCTTCAAGAGGATTTTTTTTGCGTCTTGGCATGATACATATGTGTACCGAATTTCAGAGCTCTGGGTGAAGTTCCCTCCAAATGCCAGGGTGGGTGCCCTTTTGCCTTCTAAAGGGGGCGCTATTGAGCCATTTTTCCATTGACATGTGTAATTCCCCAATATGTGCATGGGGGACACCGAGTCAACGTGTGTGGCGATTTGTATGCGTTTTCGAGTAGTGCAAGGGCCTCAAAAGTGGCCCCAACGAAACGGTAAAATAATAATAAGAAGAAACGCAGCAAGATCAATAGGGTTCTACACCGTTGGTGCTCGAACCCTAATAATAAGAATAAACGCAGCAATTCCAATAGGGTTCTACGCACCGTTGGTGCTCGAACCCTAATTAAAGCTGCAAGCAGCGTTGGACGGGTTCTCGCTTCTCCTGCCGGGCGACTGAGACATATGGCTAACATCCGGCCGGGATTTAGATCACACCTGTCAAGTTTCAGGTCATTTGGAGCAACTGCAGGCCAGTTACACAGCAAAAATCTGAATTTCAATTCAAAATGGCGGACTTCCTGTTGCATTGTGGGTATGGGTTCTTGAGGCTTTTCGGTGCGTGTTGTCATGACACATATGTGTACCGAATTTCGGAGCTGTAGGTGAAACCTAGTTCAGGGGTTGAATTTTTAAATGCCTCTAGGGGGCAATATTGAGCCAAAATGGCCACTCAGCAAAACGCTGCGCGCTTCCGCGCGCACACCGTCATGCTTTTGCGGAGCGTTTTGATAAGTTTTTGTCACCACCACCTGTAGTATATGTGGACCGAATTTGAGATCTTTAGGCATTATCCCCGAGGAGGAGTTATGTCTTGAAAATGTGAAATTTTTGAAAAAGTGGCCAAACAGTGCCAAAATGGGCAAACGGCAAAACGCCGCGGGCCGCCACGGGCACGCCGTCTTACTTTTGCGGAGCGTTTTGATAACTTTTTGTCACCACCACCTGTAGTATATGTGATATAAATTTCAGCTATGTAGGAGTTTTCCCCTAGGAGGAGTTCGCGCTTGAAAATGTGAAATTTCTGAAAAACAAATGTGGACAGTAAATCCAAAATGGCGGATTTCCTGTTGCATTGTGGGTATGGGTTGTTGAGGCTTTTTTGTGCGTCTATGTGTGACACATATGTGTACCGAATTTGGGAGCTGTAAGTGAAACGTAGTTCAGGGGCCGAATTTTGGAATGCATCTAGGGGGCAGTTTTGAGGCAAAAATTGAGCCAAAATGGCGGAATGTCAACATTCCGTGGGCCGCCGCGCGCACGCCGTCATACTTTTGCGGAGCGTTTTGATAACTTAAGCTCCCCAATGCGTTTTGTACCTGCTGGCTAAATTTGAGATTTATCGGAGTTATGACCTCGGAGGAGTTAGCTCTAGAAAATGTGTGAATTTTTGGCCAAAATTTGGCCAAAATGGCCAAATTTTGACACTAAATTCAAAATGGCGGCTTTCCCGTTGCATTGTGGGTTTCGCTGCAAGAGAATTTTTTTTGCGTCTTGGCATGATACATATGTGTACCGAATTTCAGAGCTCTAGGTCAAGTTCCCTCCAAATGCAAGGGTGGGTGCCCTTTTTTTTTCTAAAGGGGGCGCTATTGAGCCATTTTTCCATTGACATGTGTAATTCCCCAATATGTGCATGGGGGACACCGAGTCAATGTGTGTGGCGATTTTTATGCGTTTTCGAGTAGTGCAAGGGCCTCAAAAGTGGCCCCAACGAGACGGTAGTATAATAATAATAATAATTAAAGCTGCAAGCAGCGTTGGACGGGTTCTCGCTTCTCTTGCCGGGCGACTGAGACACATGGCTAACATCCGGCCGGGACTTAGATCACACCTGTCAAGTTTCAGGTCATTTGGAGCAACTACAGGCAAGTTACACAGCACCTTCTAACTGTAGAAGCAAAAATGTAGCAAAAATCTGAATTTCAATTCAAAATGGCGGACTTCCTGTTGCATTGTGGGTATGGGTTCTTGACGCTTTTTTGTGCGTGTTGTCATGAAACATATGTGTACTGAATTTCGGAGCTCTCGGTGAAACATAGTTCAGGGGCTGAATTTTTAAATGCCTGTAGGGGGCAATATTGAGCCAAAATGGCCACTCAGCAAAACACTGCGCGCTGCCGCGCGCACACCGTCATGCTTTTGTTGAGCGTTTTGATAGGTTTTTGTCACCACCACCTGTAGTATATGTGGACCGAATTTGAGATCTTTAGGCATTATCCCCGAGGAGCAGTTAGGTCTTGAAAACGTGAAATTTTTGAAAAAGTGGCCAAACAGTGGCAAAATGGCCAATCGGCAAAACGCCGCGGGCCGCCACGGGCACGCCGTCATACTTTTGCGGAGCGTTTTGATAACTTTTTGTCACCACCTCCTGTAGTATATGTGATATAAATTTGAGCTATGTAGGAGTTTTCCCCTAGGAGGAGTTCGCGCTTAAAAATGTGAAATTTCTGAAAACCAAATGTGGACAGTAAATCCAAAATGGCGGATTTCCTGTTGCATTGTGGGTATGGGTTCTTGAGTCTTTTTTGTGCGTCTATTCGTGACACATATGTGTAGTGAATTTGGGAGCTGTAAGTGAAACGTAGTTCAGGGGCTGAATTTTTGAATGCCTCTAGGGGGCAGTTTTGAGGCAAAAATTGAGCCAAAATGGCGGAATGTCAACATTCCGTGGGCCGCCGCGCGCACGCCGTCATACTTTTGCGGAGCGTTTTGATAACTTAAGCTCCCCAATGCGTTTTGCACCTGCTGGCTAAATTTGAGATTTCTCGGAGTTATCACCTCGGAGGAGTTAGCTCTAGAAAATGTTTAATTTTTTGGCCAAAATTTGGCCAAAATGGGCAAATTTTGACACTAAATTCAAAATGGCGGCTTTCCCGTTGCATTGTGGGTTTCGCTGCAAGAGGATTTTTTTTGCGTCTTGGCATGATACATATGTGTACCGAATTTCAGAGCTGTCGGTCAAGTTCCCTCCAAATGCAAGGGTGGGTGCCCTTTTTTTTTCTAAAGGGGGCGCTATTGAGCCATTTTTCCATTGACATGTGTAATTCCCCAATATGTGCATGGGGGACACCGAGTCAACGTGTGTGGCGATTTTTATGCGTTTTCGAGTAGTGCAAGGGCCTCAAAAGTGGCCGCAACGAGACGGTAAAATAATAATAATAATTAAAGCTGCAAGCAGCGTTGGACGGGTTCTCGCTTCTCCTGCCGGGCGACTGAGACATATGGCTAACATCCGGCCGGGACGTAGATCACACCTGTCAAGTTTCAGGTCATTTGGAGCAACTACAGGCCAGTTACACAGCACCTCCTACCTGTAGAAGCCAAAATGTAGCAAAAATCTGAATTTAAATTCAAAATGGCGGACTTCCTGTTGCATTGTGGGTATGGGTTCTTGAGGCTTTTTTGTGCGTGTTGTCATGACATATGTGTACTGAATTTCGAAGCTCTAGGTGAAACATAGTTCAGGGGCTGAATTTTTAAATGCCTCTAGGGGGCAATATTGAGCCAAAACTGCCAAATGGCAAAACGCTGCGCGCTACCGCGCGCACACCGTCATACTTTTAAGGAGCATTTTGATAACTTTTTGTCACCACCATCTGTATTATATGTGGACCAAATTTTAGATCTGTAGGAGTGATCTTCTAGTAGGAGTTAGGTCTTGAAAATGTGAAATTTTAGAAAAAATGGCCCAAAAGTGGCAAAATGGCCACTCAGCAAAACGCTGCGCGCTGCCGCGCGCACACCGTTATACTTTTGCGGAGCGTTTTGATAAGTTTTTGTCACCACCGCCTGTAGTATATGTGATATAAATTTGAGCTATGTAGGAGTTTTCCCCTAGGAGGAGTTCGCGCTTGAAAATGTGAATTTTCTGAAAACCAAATCTGGACAGTAAATCAAAGTGGCGGATTTCCTGTTGCATTGTGGGTATGGGTTCTTGAGGGTTTTTTGTGCGTCTATTCGTGACACATATGTGTACTGAATTTCGGAGCTGTAAGTGAAACGTAGTTCAGGGGCTGAATTTTTAATGCCTGTAGGGGGCAGTTTTGAGCCAAAAATTGAGCCAAAATGGCGGAATGTCAACATTCCGTGGGCCGCCGCGCGCACGCCGTCATACTTTTGCGGAGCGTTTTGATAACTTAAGCTCCCCAATGCGTTTTGTACCTGCTGGTTAAATTTGAGAGTTCTCGGAGTTATCACCTGGGAGGAGTTAGCTCTAGAAAATGTGTAAGTTTTTTGGGCAAAATCTGGGCAAATTTGGCACTAAATTCAAAATGGCGGCTTTCCTGTTGCATTGTGGGTTTCGCTTCTAGAGAATTTTTTTTGCGTCTTGGCATGATACATATGTGTACCGAATTTCAGAGCTCTAGGTCAAGTTCCCTCCAAATGCCATGGTGGGTGCCCTTTTGCCTTCTAAAGGGGGCGCTATTGAGCCATTTTTCCATTGACATGTGTAATTCCCCAATATGTGCATGGGGGACACCGAGTCAATGTGTGTGGCGATTTTTATGCGTTTTCGAGTAGTGCAAGGGCCTCAAAAGTGGCCGCAACGAAACGGTAAAATAATAATAATAATAATAATAATAATTAAAGCTGCAAGCAGCGTTGGACGGGTTCTCGCTTCTCCTGCCAGGCGACTGAGACATATGGCTAACATCCGGCGGGGACTTAGATCACACCTGTCAAGTTTCTGGTCATTTGGAGCAACTACAGGCCAGTTACACAGCCCTTCGTGTTTGTTTCCATGGTAAAATGAGAGTAAATTCAAAATGGCGGACTTCCTGTTGCATTGTGGGTATGGGTTCTTGAGGCTTTTTTGTGCGTGTTGTCATGACACATATGTGTACC
>JAMOIN010001850.1:0-16609 GCA_024666655.1 Dascyllus trimaculatus
ATTTTTGACATGATTCCACGGTATGACGTTTTTGTGACATTTTTGACTTCATACCGCTTCACGACTTTTTTGTGAAATTTTTGACCTTTTTGGAACATTTTTGACCTCATTCCGCGGTATGACGTTTTTGTTTCATTTTTGACCTTTTTGTGACTTATTTGACATGATTCCGCGGTATGACGTTTTTGTGACATTTTTGACCTAAACCGCGGTATGAAATTTTTGTGACATTTTTGACATCATCCTGCGGTACGACTGTTTTGTGACATTTTTGACATCATCCCGCGGTATGACGTTTTTGTGACATTTTTGACCTCATACCGCGGTATGACGCTTTTGTGACATTTTTGACCTCATCCCACGGTATGACGTTTTTGTGACGTTTTTGACCTCATACCGCGGTCTGACGTTTTTGTGACATATTTGACCTCATACCGCCGTATGACTTTTATGTGACATTTATGACCTTTTTGTGACATTTTTGACCTTTTTGTGACGTTTTTGACCTCATACCGCGGAATGACGTTTTTGTGACATTTTTGACCTCATACCGCGGTATGACTTTTATGTGACATTTTTGACCTTTTTGTGACATTTTTTACCTTTTTGTAACGTTTTTGACCTCCTACCGCGGTATGACGTTTTTGTGACATTTTTGACTTCATACCGCTTTATGACTTTTTTTTACATTTTTGAACTTTTTGGAACATTTTTGACCTCATTCCGCGGTATGACGTTTTTGAAACATTTTTGACCTTTGTGTGACATTTTTGACATGATTCCACGGTATGACGTTTTTGTGACATTTTTGACTTCATACCGCTTCACGACTTTTTTGTGAAATTTTTGACCTTTTTGGAACATTTTTGACCTCATTCCGCGGTATGACGTTTTTGTATCATTTTTGACCTTTTTGTGACTTATTTGACATGATTCCGCGGTATGACGTTTTTGTGACATTTTTGACCTCAAACCGCGGTATGAAATTTTTGTGACATTTTTGACATCATCCTGCGGTACGACTGTTTTGTGACATTTTTGACATCATCCCGCGGTATGACGTTTTTGTGACATTTTTGACCTCATCCCGCGGTATGACGTTTTTGTGAAATTTTTGACATCACTCCGCGGTATGACGTTTTTGTGACATTTTTGACCTCATCCCGCGAAATAACGTTTTTGTGACATTTTTTACCTCATACCGCGGAATGACGTTTTCGTGACCTTTTTGACCTCATACCGCTATATGACGTTTTTGTGACATTTTTGACATCATCCCGCGGAATGACTTTTTTGTGAAATTTTTGACAGCATTCCGCGGTATGACGTTTTTTGTGACTTTTGTTGCGTTTTTCACCTCATACCGCGTTTTGACGTTTTTGTGACATTTTTGCCTTCATCCCGCGATATGACGTTTTTCGACATTTTTGACCTTTTTGTGCAAGTTTTGACCTTATACCGCTGTATGACGTTTTTCTGACATTTTTTACCTTTTTGTGACATTTTTGACATCATCCCGCGGTATGACGATTTTGTGACATTTTTGACGTCATACCGTGGTATGACGTTTTTTTGACATTATTGACCTCAAACCGCGGGATGAAATTTTTGTGACATTTTTGACATCATCCTGCGGCTTGACTTTTTTGTGACATTTTTGACATCATCCTGCGGTATGACGTTTTTGTGACATTTTTGACCTCATCCCGCGGAATAACGTTTTTGTGAAATTTTTGACCTCATACCGCGGTATGACGTTCTCGTGACCTTTTTGACCTCATACCGCGGTATGACGTTTTTGTGACATTTTTGACATCCTTCCGCGGTATGACGTTTTTGTGACATTTTTGTCCTTTTTGTGATATTTCTGACCTCATACCGTGGTATAACGTTTTTGTGACATTTTTGACCTCATACCGCGGTATGACGTTTTTGTGACATTTTTGACCTCATCCCGCAGTATGACGTTTTTGTGACATTTTTGACCTCATCCCGCGCAATAACGTTTTTCGACATTTTTGACCTTTTTGTGCAAGTTTTGACCTCATTCCGCTGTATGACGTTTTTGTGACATTTTTTACCTTTTTGTGACATTTTTGACATCATTCCGCAGGATGACATTTATGTGACTATTTTGACCTCATACCGCGGTATGCCTTTTTGTGAAGTTTTTCACCTCATGCCGCGGTGTGATTTTTTTGAGACATGTTTGACTTTTTTGTGACATTTTTGACATCATCCCGCGGTATGACGATTTTGTGACATTTTTGACATACTGCGGTATGAAATTTTTGTGACATTTTTGACATCATCCCGCGGTATGACGTTTTTGTGACATTTTTGACAACATTCCGCGTCATGACGTTTTTGTGACATTTTTGACCTCATTGTGACATTTTTGACCTCATAAAGTGGAATGAAGTTTTTGTGACATTTTTGACATCATCCCGCCGAATGACGTTTTTGCGACATTTTTGACCTCATACCGCGATATGACGTTTTTCTGACTTTTGTGACGTTTTTGACCTCATACCGCGGTATGATGTTTTTGTGTCATTTTTGACTTCATACCGCTTTATGACTTTTTTGTGACATTTTTGACCTCATCCCGCGGTATGACGTTTTTGTGACATTCTTGACCTCATACCGCAGAATGACGTTTTTGAGACATTTTTTACCTTTCTGTGACATTTTTGACCTCATCTTGCGATATGACGTATTTGTGACATCTTTGACATCATTCCGCGGTGTGACTTTTTTGTGACGTTTTTGACCTCATACCGCAGTATGACGTGTTTGAGACATTTTTGACCTGTTTATGACATTTTTGACATGATCGCGCGGTATGACGTTTTTGTGACATTTTTGACATGATTCCGCGGTATGACGTTTTTGTGACATTTTTTTAGCTCATACCGCGGTATTACGTTTTTGTGACATTTTTTACCCTATCACGCGGTAGAACGTTTTTGTGACATTTTTGACCTCATCCCGCGGTATGACGTGTTTGTGACATTTTTGACATCATCCCGCAGTATGACGTTTTCGCGACATTTTTGACCTCATACCGCGGTATGACGTTGTTGTGACATTTTTTACCTTTTTGTGACATTTTTGGCATCATTCCGCAGTTTGACGTTTATGTGACATTTTTGACCTTTTTGTGACATTTTTGACATCATTCCGCAGTATGACGTTTTTGTGACATTTTTGACCTTTTTGTGACATTTTTGACATCATTCCGCAGTATGACGTTTATGTGACAATTTTGACCTCATACCGCGGTATGACGTTTTTGTGAAATTTTTGACCTCATTCCGCGGTGTGATGTTTTTGAGACATTTTTGTGACATTTTTGACATCATCCCGCGGTATGACGATTTTATGACATTTTTAACGTCATACCGTGGTATGACGTTTTTGTGACATTTTTGACATCAAACCGCGGTATGAAATTTTTGTGACATTTTTCACATCATCCTGCGGCTTGACTTTTTTGTGAAATTTTTGACCTCATTCCGCGGAATAACGTTTTTGTGACATTTTTGACCTCATCCCGCAGTATGACGTATTTGTGACATTTTTGACCTCATCCCGCGGAATAACGTTTTTCGACATTTTTGACCTTTTTGTGCAAGTTTTGACCTCATACCGCAGTATGACGTTTATGTGACAATTTTTAGATCATACCGCGGTATGACGTTTTTGTGAAATTTTTGACCTCATACCACGGTATGACGTTTTTGTGACATTTTTTAGATCACACCGCGGTATGACGTTTTTGTGACATTTTTGAACTCATACCACGGTATGACGTATTTGTGAAATTTTTGTCCTTTTTGTGATATTTCTGACCTCATACCGTGGTATAACGTTTTTGTGACATTTTTGACGTCATACCGCGTTATGAAATTATTGTGACATTTTTGACATCATCCTGCGGTATGACATTTCTGTGAAATTTTTGACCTCAAACCGCGGTATGAAATTTTTGTGACATTTTTGACATCATCCTGCGGTATGACATTTTTGTGAAATTTTTGACATCATCCCGCGGCATGACGTTTTTGTGACATTTTTGACCTCATACCACGGTATGACGTTTTTGTGACATTTTTGTCCTTTTTGTGATATTTCTGACCTCATACCGTGGTATAACGTTTTTGTGACATTTTTGACCTCATACCGCGGTATGACGTTTTTGTGACATTTTTGACCTCAAACCGCGGTATGAAATTTTTGTGACATTTTTGACATCATCCTGCGGTATGACATTTTTGTGAAATTTTTGACATCATCCCGCGGTATGACGTTTTTGTGACATTTTTGACCTCATCCCGCTGTATAATGTTCTTGTGAAATTTTTGACATCATACCGCGGTATGACGTTTTTGTGACATTTTTGACCTCATCCCGCGGAATGACTTTTTTGTGAAATTTTTGACATCATTCCGCGGTATGACGTTTTTGTGACATTTTTTTCCTTTTTGTGATATTTCTGACCTCATACCGTGGTATAACGTTTTTGTGACATTTTTGACCTCATACCACGGTATGAAACTTTTGTGACATTTTTGACCTCATACCGCGGTATGACGTTTTTGTGACGTTTTTCACCTCATTCCGCAGTATGACGTTTATGTGACAATTTTGACCTCATACCGCGGTATGACGTTTTTGTGAAATTTTTGACCTCATACCGCGGTGTGATGTTTTTGAGACATTTTTGTGACATTTTTTACATCATCCCGCGGTATGACGATTTTATGACATTTTTATCGTCATACCGTGGTATGACGTTTTTGTGACATTTTTGACATCAAACCGCGGTATGAAATTTTTGTGACATTTTTCACATCATCCTGCGGCTTGACTTTTTTGTGAAATTTTTGACATCAACCCGCGGTATGACGTTTTTGTGACATTTTTGACCTCATCCCGCTGTACAATGTTGTTGTGAAATTTTTGACATCATACCGCGGTATGACGTTTTTGTGACATTTTTGACCTCATCCCGCGGAATAACGTTTTTCGACATTTTTGACCTTTTTGTGCAAGTTTTGACCTCATACCGCAGTATGACGTTTATGTGACAATTTTTAGATCATACCGCGGTGTGACGTTTTTGTGACATTTTTGACCTCATACCACGGAATGACGTTTTTGTGACATTTTTTAGATCACAACGCGGTATGACGTTTTTGTGACATTTTTAAACTCATACCACGGTATGACGTATTTGTGAAATTTTTGTCCTTTTTGTGATATTTCTGACCTCATACCGTGGTATAACGTTTTTGTGACATTTTTGACGTCATACCGCGGTATGAAATTTTTGTGACATTTTTGACATCATCCTGCGGTATGACATTTTTGTGAAATTTTTGACCTCAAACCGCGGTATGAAATTTTTGTGACATTTTTGACATCATCCTGCGGTATGACATTTTTGTGAAATTTTTGACATCATCCCGCGGTATGACGTTTTTGTGACATTTTTGACCTCATACCACGGTATGACGTTTTTGTGACATTTTTGTCCTTTTTGTGATATTTCTGACCTCATACCGTGGTATAACGTTTTTGTGACATTTTTGACGTCATACCGCGTTATGAAATTATTGTGACATTTTTGACATCATCCTGCGGTATGACATTTTTGTGAAATTTTTGACCTCAAACCGCGGTATGAAATTTTTGTGACATTTTTGACATCATCCTGCGGTATGACATTTTTGTGAAATTTTTGACATCATCCCGCGGTATGACGTTTTTGTGACATTTTTGACCTCATACCACGGTATGACGTTTTTGTGACATTTTTGTCCTTTTTGTGATATTTCTGACCTCATACCGTGGTATAACGTTTTTGTGACATTTTTGACCTCATACCGCGGTATGACGTTTTTGTGACATTTTTGACCTCAAACCGCGGTATGAAATTTTTGTGACATTTTTGACATCATCCTGCGGTATGACATTTTTGTGAAATTTTTGACATCAGCCCGCGGTATGACGTTTTTGTGACATTTTTGACCTCATCCCGCTGTATAATGTTCTTGTGAAATTTTTGACATCATACCGCGGTATGACGTTTTTGTGACATTTTTGACCTCATCCCGCGGAATGACTTTTTTGTGAAATTTTTGACATCATTCCGCGGTATGACGTTTTTGTGACATTTTTGTCCTTTTTGTGATATTTCTGACCTCATACCGTGGTATAACGTTTTTGTGACATTTTTGACCTCATTCCACGGTATGAAACTTTTGTGACATTTTTGACCTCATACCGCGGTATGACGTTTTTGTGACGTTTTTCACCTCATTCCGCAGTATGACGTTTATGTGACAATTTTGACCTCATACCGCGGTATGACGTTTTTGTGAAATTTTTGACCTCATACCGCGGTGTGATGTTTTTGAGACATTTTTGTGACATTTTTTACATCATCCCGCGGTATGACGATTTTATGACATTTTTATCGTCATACCGTGGAATGACGTTTTTGTGACATTTTTGACATCAAACCGCGGTATGAAATTTTTGTGACATTTTTCACATCATCCTGCGGTTTGACTTTTTTGTGAAATTTTTGACATCAACCCGCGGTATGACGTTTTTGTGACATTTTTGACCTCATCCCGCTGTACAATGTTGTTGTGAAATTTTTGACATCATACCGCGGTATGACGTTTTTGTGACATTTTTGACCTCATCCCGCGGAATAACGTTTTTCGACATTTTTGACCTTTTTGTGCAAGTTTTGACCTCATACCGCAGTATGACGTTTATGTGACAATTTTTAGATCATACCGCGGTATGACGTTTTTGTGACATTTTTGACCTCATACCACGGTATGACGTTTTTGTGACATTTTTTAGATCACAACGCGGTATGACGTTTTTGTGACATTTTTGAACTCATACCACGGTATGACGTATTTGTGAAATTTTTGTCCTTTTTGTGATATTTCTGACCTCATACCGTGGTATAACGTTTTTGTGACATTTTTGACGTCATTCCGCGGGATGAAATTTTTGTGACATTTTTGACATCATCCTGCGGTATGACATTTTTGTGAAATTTTTGACCTCAAACCGCGGTATGAAATTTTTGTGACATTTTTGACATCATCCTGCGGTATGACATTTTTGTGAAATTTTTGACATCATCCCGCGGTATGACGTTTTTGTGACATTTTTGACCTCATACCACGGTATGACGTTTTTGTGACATTTTTGTCCTTTTTGTGATATTTCTGACCTCATACCGTGGTATAACGTTTTTGTGACATTTTTGACCTCATACCGCGGTATGACGTTTTTGTGACATTTTTGACCTCAAACCGCGGTATGAAATTTTTGTGACATTTTTGACATCATCCTGCGGTATGACATTTTTGTGAAATTGTTGACATCATCCCGCGGTATGACGTTTTTGTGAAATTTTTGACCTCATCCCGCTGTATAATGTTCTTGTGAAATTTTTGACATCATACCGCGGTATGACGTTTTTGTGACATTTTTGACCTCATCCCGCGGAATGACTTTTTTGTGAAATTTTTGACATCATTCCGCGGTATGACGTTTTTGTGACATTTTTGACCTCAAACCGCGGTATGAAATTTTTGTGACATTTTTGACATCATCTTGCGGTATGACTTTTTTGTGAAATTTTTGACATCATCCCGCGGTATGACGTTTTTGTGACATTTTTGACCTCATCCCGTGGTATGACGTTTTTGTGAAATTTTTGACATCATTCCGCAGTATGACCTTTTTGTGACATTTTTGACCTTTTGGTGAGATTTTTGACATGATTCCGCGGTATGACGTTTTTGTGACATTTTTGACCTCATACCGCGGTATGAAATTTTTGTGACATTTTTGACATCATCCCGCGGTATGACTTTTTTGTGAAATTTTTGACCTTTTTGGAACATTTTTGACTACATTCCGCGGTATGACGTTTTTGTATCATTTTTGACCTTTTTATGACATATTTGATATGATAGCGTGGTATGACGTTTTTGTGACATTTTTGACCTCATTCCGCGGTATAACGTTTTTGTGACATTTTGACCTTTTTGTGACATTTTTGACACGATTCCGCGGTATGACGTTTTTGTGAAATTTTTGACCTCATACCGTGGTATGAAATTTTTGTGACATTTTTGACATCATCCTGCGGTATGACTTTTTTTTTAAAATTTTTTACATCATCCAGCGGTATGACTTTTTTGTGACATTTTTGACCTCATCCCGCGGTATAACGTTTTCCAGACCTTTTTGACCTCATACCGCGGAATGACGTTTTTGTGAGATTTTTCACCTCATACCGTGGTATGACTTTTTTGTGACATTTTTGACATCATCCCGCGGAATGACTTTTTTGTGAAATTTTTGACATCATTCCGCGGTATGACGTTTTTGTGACTTTTGTGACGTTTTTCACCTCAAACCGCGTTTTGACGTTTTTGTGACATTTTTGACCTCATCCCGCGATATGACGTTTTTCGACATTTTTGACCTTTTTGTGCAAGTTTTGACCTCATGCCGCTGTTTGACGTTTTTGTGACATTTTTTACCTTTTTGTGACATTTTTGACCTCATAACACGGTATGACGTTTTTGTGACATTTTTGTCCTTTTTGTGATATTTCTGACCTCATCCCGCTGTATAATGTTCTTGTGACATTTTTGACATCAAACCGCGGTATGAAACTTTTGTGACATTTTTGACATCATCCTGCGGTATGACGTTTTTGTGAAATTTTTGACATCATCCCGCGGTATGACGTTTTTATATTTTTGACCTCATCCCGCTGTATAATGTTCTTGTGACATTTTTGACATCATACCGCGGTGTGACGTTTTTGTGACATTTTTGACCTCATCCCGCGGAATAACGTTTTTGTGATATTTTTGACCTCATACCGCGGTATGACGTTTTCGTGACCTTTTTGACCTCATACCGCGGTATGACGTTTTTCAGACATTTTTGACAGCATCCCGCGGAATGACTTTTTTGTGAAATTTTTGACATCATTCCGCGGTATGACGTTTTTGTGACTTTTGTGACGTTTTTCACCTCATGCCGCGTCATGACGTTTTTGTGACATTTTTGACCTCATCCCGCGATATGACGTTTTTGTGACATTTTTGAACTCATACCACGGTATGACGTATTTGCGACAGTTTTGACCTCATACGTATGACGTTTTTGTGACTTTTGTGACGTTTTTGACCTCATAGCGCTGTATGACATTTTTGACCTTTTTGTGGCATTTTTTACATGATTCCGCGGTATGACGTTTTTGTGACATTTTTGACCTCAAACCGCGGTATGACGTTTTTGTGACATTTTTGACCTCATACCGCGGTATGACGTATTTGCGACAGTTTTGACCTCATCCCGCGGTATGACGTTTTTGTGACATTTTTGAGTTTTTTGGAACATTTTTGACCTCATTCCGCGGTATGAAATTTTTGTGACATTTTTGACATCATCCCCCCGGATGACGTTTTTGTGACATTTTTGACCTCATCCTCATTTGACGTGTATGACGTTTTTGCGACATTTTTGACCTCATACCGCCGGATGACGTTTTTGTGACTTTTGTGACGTTTTTGACCTCATAACGCGGTAGAGCGTTTTTGTGACATTTTTGACATCATCCCGCCGGATGACGTTTTTGTGACGTTTTTGACATCATACCGTGTTATGTCGTTTTTGAGGCATTTTATACTTTTTTCTGACATTTTTGACATTATCCCGCCGTATGACGTTTTTGTGACATTTTTGACCTCATCCCGGAATATGACATTTTTGTGACATTTTTGACCTCATACCGCCGGATGACGTTTTTGTGACATTTTTGACCTCATCCTCATTTGACGTGTATGACGTTTTTGCGACATTTTTGACCTCATACCGCCGGATGACGTATTTGTGACTTTTGTGACGTTTTTGACCTCATAACGCGGTATAGCGCTTTTGTTACATTTTTGACATCATCCCGTCGGATGACGTTTTTGTGACATTTTTGACATCATACCGTGTTATGTCGTTTTTGAGGCATTTTATACCTTTTTGTGACATTTTTGACAATATCCCGCCGTATGACGTTTTTGTGACATTTTTGACCTCATCCCGGGATATGACGTTTTTGTGACATTTTTGACCTCATACCGCGGTATGACGTTTTTGTGACATTTTTGACATTTTTGTGACATTTTTCACCTCATACTGAGGTATAACGTATTTTTGAAATTTTTGACCTCATCCCGCGGTATGACCTTTTTCTGAGATTTTTGACCTCATACCGCGGAATGACGTTTTTGTGACATTTTTTACCTCATATGACGTTTTTGTGACATTTTTGACCTCATACCGCGGTATGACGTTTTTGCGACATTTTTGACCTCATACCGTGGTATGACGTTTTTGACATTTTTGACCTTTTTGTGACATTTTTGACATCATTCCGCGGTATGACGTATTTGCGACAGTTTTGACCTCATACCACGGTATCACGTTTTTGAGACATTTTTGACCCATTTGTGACATTTTTCACATCATCCCGCGGTATGACGTTTATGTAACATTTTTGACCTCATACCGCGGTATGACGTTTTTGCGACATTTTTGACCTTTTTGTGACGTTCTTGACCTCATACCGCGGTATGACGTTTTTGTGACATTTTTGAGTTTTTGTGACATTTTTGACCTCATACCGCGGCATGAAATTTTTGTGACATTTTTGACATCATCCCGCGGTATGACCTTTATGTGACATTTTTGACATCAGTCCGCGGTATGATGTTTTTGTGACATTTTTGACCTCATACCACGGTATGATATTTTTCTGACATTTTTGACCTTTTTGTGACGTGTTTGACCTCGTACCGCGGTATGACATTTTTGTGACATTTTTGACCTTACACCACGGTATGACGTTTTTGTGACATTTTTGACCTCATCCCGCGATATGACGTTTTTGTGATATTTTTGACATCATCCCGCGGTGTGACGTTTTGTAGGCATTTTTGACCGCATACCGCGGTATAACGTTTTTGCGACATTTTTGACCTTTTTGTGACATTTTTGACATCATCCCGCCGTATGACGTTTTTGTGAGATTTTTGACCTCATCCCGCGGTATGACCTTTTTGTGACGTCTTTGACCTCATCCCGCGGTATGACGTTTTTGTGACATTTTTTACTTGATTCCGCTTCATGATTTTTTTGTGACATTTTTGACTTTTTTGGAACATTTTTGACCTCAGTCCGCGGTATGAAATTTTTGTGACATTTTTGACATCATCCGGCCGTAAGACGTTTTTGTGACATTTTTGACCTCATACCGCTATATGACGTTTTTGAGACATTGTTGACCTTTTTGTGACTTTTTTGACATCATCCCGCGGTATGACTTTTTTCTGAGATATTTGACCCCATACCGCGGTATGAATTTTTTGTGACATTTTTGACCTCATCCCGCGATGTGACGTTTTTGTGAAATTTTTGACATCATACCGTGGTATCACGTTTTTGAGACATTTTTGACCTTTTTGTGACTTTTTTGACATCGTCCCATGGTGTGACGTTTTTGAGGCATTTTTTACCTCATCCCGCGGTATGACGTTTTTGTGACATTTTGTACCTCATACCGCTGGATGACGTTTTGGTGATATTTTTGACTTCATAACGTGGTATGACTTTTTTGTGACATTTTTGACATCATCCCGCGGTATGACTTTTTGGTGAAATTTTTGACATCATCCCGCGGTATGACGTTTTTGTGACATTTTTGACATCTTCCCGCCGTAATACGTTTTTGTGACATTTTTGACCTCATTCCGCGGTATGACCTTTTTCGTGACATTTTTGACCTCTTACCGCGGTATGACGTTTTTGTGACATTTTTGACCTTGTTATGACGTTGTTGACCTCATACCGCGGTATGACGTTTTCGTGACATTCTTGACCTCATACCGCGGTATGACTTTTATGTGACATTTTTGACCTTTTTGTGACGTCTTTGACCTCATCCCGCGCTATGATGTCTTTGTGACATTTTTGACCTCACCCCACGGTATGACCTGTTTGAGAAATTTTTGACCTTTTTGTGACATTTTTGACATCATCCCGCCGTATGACGTTTATGTGACAATTTTGACCTCATACCGCGGTATGACGTTTTAGTGAAATTTTTCACCTCATACCGCGGTGTGAAGTTTTTGAGACATTTTTGACCTTTTTGTGACATTTTTGACATCATCCCGCGGTATGACGTTTTTGTGACATTTTTGACCTCATCCCGCGATATGACGTTTTTCGACATTTTTGACCTTTTTGTGACATTTTTGACATCATCCCGCGGTATGACGTTTTTGTGACATTTTTGACCTCATCCCGCGATATGAAATCTTTGTGACATTTTTGACATCATCCCGCGGTATGACGTTTTTGTGACATATTTGACAACATTCCGCGGCATGACGTATTTGTGACATTTTTGACCTCACACCGCGGTATGACGTTTTTGTGACATTTTTTACGTTTTTTTGACATTTTTGACCTCAATCGTGGAATGAAGTTTTTATGACATTTTTGACATCATCCCGCCGTATGACGTTTTTGCGTCATTTTTGACCTCATACCGCGATATGACGTTTTTGTGACATTTTTGACCTTGTTATGACGTTGTTGACCTCATACCGCGGTATGACGTTTTCGTGACATTCTTGACCTCATACCGCTGTATGACTTTTATGTGACATTTTTGACCTTTTTGTGACGTCTTTGACCTCATCCCGCGGCATGATGTTTTTGTGACATTTTTGACATCACCCCGCGGTATGACCTCTTTGAGAAATTTTTGACCTTTTTGTGACATTTTTGACATCATCCCGCCGTATGACGTTTATGTGACAATTTTGACCTCATACCGCGGTATGACGTTTTTGTGAAATTTTTCACGTCATACCGCGGTGTGACGTTTTTGAGACATTTTTGACGTTTTTGTGACATTTTTGACATCATCCCGCGGTATGACGTTTTTGTGACATTTTTGACCTCATCCCGCGATATGACGTTTTTCGAAATTTTTGACCTTTTTGTGACATTTTTGACACCATCCCGCGGTGTGACGTTTTTGAGGCATTTTTGACCTCATCCCGCGGTATGACGTTTTTGCCACATTTGTGACCTTTTTGTGGCGTTTTTGACCTCATTCCGCGGTATGAAATTTTTGTGACATTTTTCACATCATCCCGCGGTGTGAGGTTTTTGAGGCATTTTTTACCTCATCCTGCGATGTGACGTTTTTGTTACATTTTTGTCACCATTCCGCGGTATGAAGTTTTTGTGACATTTTTGACATCATACCGTGGTATGCTGTTTTTGTGACATTTTTGACATCATACCGCGGTATGACGTTTTTGTGACATTTTTGACCTCATACCGCGGTATAACGTTTTTGCGACATTTTTTACCTTTTTTTGAAATTTTTGACCTCATACTGCGGGATAACGCTTATGTGAAATTTTTGACCTCATCCCGCGGTATGACCTTTTTCTGAGATTTTTGACCTCATACCGTGGTATGACGTTTTTGTGACATTTTTGACCTCATCTGACGTTTTTGTGATATTTTTAGCCTCATCCAGTGGTATGACGTTTTTGTGACATTTTTGACCTCACACCGCGGTCTCACGTTTTTGAGACATTTTTTACCTTTTTGTGACATTTTTGACATCATCCCGCGGTATGACCTTTTTGAGGCATTTTTGACCTCATCCCGCGGTATGACGTTTTTGTGACACTTTTTACCTCATACCGCGGTATGACGTTTTTGCGACATTTTTGACCTTTTTTTGAAATTTTTGACCTCATACTGCGGGAAAACGCTTATGTGAAATTTTTGACCTTTTTCTGAGATTTTTGACCTCATACCGTGGTATGACGTTTTCGTGACATTTTTGACCTCATCCCGTGGTATGACGTTTTTGTGACATTATTGACCTCATCCCGCGGTTTGACGTTTTTGTGACATTTTATACTTCATCCCGCGGTATGACGTTTTTGTGACATTTTTGACCTTTTTTTGAAATTTTTGACCTCATACTGCGGGAAAACGCTTATGTGAAATTTTTGACCTTTTTCTGAGATTTTTGACCTCATACCGTGGTATGACGTTTTCGTGACATTTTTGACCTCATCCCGTGGTATGACGTTTTTGTGACATTTTTGACCTCATCCCGCGGTTTGACGTTTTTGTGACATTTTATACTTCATCCCGCGGTATGACGTTTTTGTGACATTTTTGATCTTTTTGTGACATTTTTGACCTTATTCCACGGTATGACGTTTTTTTGACATTTTTGACCTCATCCCGTGACATGTTTTTGTGACATTTTTGAACTCATACCGCAATCTGACGTTTTTGTGACATTTTTGACCTATCCCGCGGTATGACGTTTTTGTTACATTTTTGACCTCATACCACGGTATGACTTTTTTGTGACATTTTTTACCTCATATGACGTTTTTGTGACAATTTTGACCTCATACTGCGGTATGACGTTTTTGCGAAATTTTTGACCTCATACCGTGGTATGACGTTTTTGACATTTTTGACCTTTTTGTGACATTTTTGACATCATTCCGCAGTATGACGTTTATGTGACATTTTTGACCTCATTCCGCGGTATGACGTTTTTGTGACATTTTTGACCTTTTTGTGACATTTTTGACATGATTCCGCGGTATGACGTTTTTGTGACATTTTTGACATCATACCGCGGAATAAAGTTTTTGTGACATTTTTCACACTATCCCGCGGTATGACGTTTTTGTGACATTTTTTACATCATACCGCGGTATGACGTTTTTGTGACATTTTTGACCTCATACCACGGTATGACGTTTTTGTGACATTTTTGACCTTTTTGTGATAATTCTGACCTCATACCGTGGAATAGCGTTTATTGTGACATTTTTGACCTCATAACGCGGTATGACGTTTTTGTGACATTTTTGACCTCATTCCGCGGTATGACGTTTTTGTGACATTTTTGACCTCATCCCGCGGTATTACGTTTTTTTGACATTTTTGACATCATACTGCCGTATGAAATTTTTGTGACATTTTTGACATCATCCCGCAGTATGACGTTTTTGTGACATTTTTGACCTCATACCGCGGTATGACGTTTTTGTGACTTTTGTGACGTTTTTGACCTCATACCGCGGTATGACGTTTTTGTGACATTTTTGACCTCATACCGCGGTATAACGTTTTTGTGACATTTTTGACCTTTTTGTGACATTTTTTACATGATTCCGCGGTATGACGTTTTTGTGACATTTTTGACCTTTTTGTGACATTTTTGACATGATTTCGCGGTATGATGTTTTTGCGACATTTTTGACCTTATACCGCGGTATGACTTTTCTGTGAAATTTTTCACATCATTCCACGGTATGACGTTTTTGTGACATTTTTGATCTTTTTGTGACATTTTTGACCTTAGACCACGGTATGATGTTTTTGTGACATTTTTGACCTCATCCCGCGTTATGACGTTTTTGTGACATTTTTGACCTCATCCCGCGATATGGCGTTTTTGCGACATTTTTGACCTTTTTGTGACATTTTTCACCTCAGACCGCGGTATGATGTTTTTCATCCGCTGGTATGAAATTTTTGTGACATTTTTGACCTCAGACCGCGGTATGACGTTTTTGTGACATTTTTGACCTCATACCGTGGTATGACGTTTTTGTAAAATTTTTGACCTCATACCGCGGTATGACGTTTTTGCCACATTTGTGACGTTTTTGGACATTTTTGACCTTTTTCTGACATTTTTCACCTCACACTGCGGAATAACGTTTTTTTGAAATTTTTGACCACATCCCGCGGTATGACCTTTTTCTGAGATTTTTGACCTCATACTGCGGTATGACGTTTTTGTGACTTTTTGACGTTTTTGTGACATTTTTGACATGATTCCGCGGTATGACGTTTTTGTGATATTTTTGACCTCATACCGCAGAATGAAGTTTTTGTTACATTTTTGACTTCATACCGCAGTATGACTTTTTTGTGACATTTTTGACATCATCCCGCCTTATGACGTTTTTGTGACAGTTTTGACCTCATACCGTGGTATGACGTTTTTGTGACATTTTTGATCTCATACCGCGGTATGACGTCTTTGCGACATTTTTGACCTTTTTGTGACATTTTTTGTGACATTTTTGACCTTATACCGCGGTATGACTTTGATTTCACATTTTTGACGTTTTTGTGACATTTTTGACCCCATACCGCGGTATGTTTTTAGACATTTTTGACCTCATTCCGCGGTATAACATTTTTGTCAAATTTTTTACCTAATGCCGCGGAATGACCTCTTTGTGACATTTTTGACCTTTTTGTGACATTTTTTACCTCATACGACGGTATGATGTTTTTGTGACATTTTTGAAATTTTTGTCATTATTTCTTACATTTTTGACCTCATACCGCGGTATGTTTTTAAGATATTTTTGACCTCATTCCGCGGTAAAGCATTTTTGTGAAATTTTTTACCTAA